>JBBYHM010377301.1:0-16763 GCA_038381775.1 Adansonia rubrostipa
AAAAAAATCCTTGGAGGAGCAAAACATAAAAATACCTTATTTTCAAATAATAATGTTAAAGATACTAAAAAAAATTGAGGGGTCAAAGGCTTTTGCCTATCCCCTAATGAGCTATGCCCGTATATATATATATATATATATATATATATATATTACGTGCTTAGGCTTTTTATATCAATAATTTAATTTTTATTTTTTGTTATATGCTATTTTGAGATTAATTTTTATAATGTGACAGGAACTCGCCCCCCCAGTGGGGGAGTTCCTAGCATAATTTTTTTTATGTCTTGCTGGATTATTATTATTATTATTATTATTATTATTATTGTTATTATTATTATTATTATCTGTTTCAGCCTATATTACGATTATTTGTTTCTTACGTTTTGTTAATTATAGTTAAATGTAATGTAATCTTTAGCTTATATTTGACTAAATATTATAGATTTTTAATTTTTAATATAATAGTAGTGATTTATGCAAATGGTTTAGGGTTATTACAGGTTTTGGGTATGTTATGTGAGTATATTACATTCAATAGGGATATATGAATATACCAACATTTGAAAATTGAATATAAATATTTAAACAACTCCAATTTACATATAAGTATTAAATTACATTAACACATCATTTACTGGTGTTATCGTTAATGCAAACTGCCCCCCACGGTGCCAGATTTGAAAGGATGGCTCTTCTTGATTAATTATCTATTCTACTTGAGAGAGTTTTACACCACTCTTTGGTTTGTGCTATAGTGATATCAACTGCAATGAGATTGATATCACCATAATGACTTTAACTTTTCTTTTTATGTGTTTAGAACTTGCCCCTTGAGGGGGTAAGTTTCCAACATTTCTTGGCCCCCCTTCAATTATTTTAGGGGGGAAGAGAGGAAAGTCATGACCTTATCATTTTTTGGAAAAGTCCATAGCCCTAATAGACGATAAGAGGGATAACGAACTTACTATTTTAGCAAGGTTCGTGACCCCTAAAATTATTGGGGTGAGTGGGTAAAGGGAGAAGAGAGCTTTGGACTCTTTATAAGTAGTCTTCAAAGCTTTTCTCCTTATGTTGAGGAAGAGAAGAGCCAAGCAAATATTTTTAGATTTGAATATTCATATTTAGAGGAATTTTTCATATAATTTTTTGAAAGTATGTTTTATTTTTATTTGTAGAAGTGTCCTTGTAATATTAAAATATAATTAGCATTGTAATTTATTATCATGATTGAATTTGGTTTTGTTGCAATTAAAGTTTTTTTTATAGAAGTTGAAATTTGTTGTTACTAATTAAGGTATGGTTTAAGCTTTTTAATTAAATAATTTGAAATTTAACTTTGTAATTTATTATCATGATTAAATTTGGTTTCATTGTAATTAAGTTTTTTAAGCAGTTGAAAGTTGTTTGAAAGATTAAGGTACCGTTTAGGGTTTTTATTTAAATAATATGATATTTAACTTTTTAATTTATTATTACCATGATTTAATATTTTTTGTTGTAATTAAGGTTTTTATTTTTTGTAAAAGTTCAAATTTGTTTGTGAGATTAAGTTACGATTTAATTTTTTTTATTTAAAGAATAAGAATATGATATTTAACTTTGTAATTCATTAAAATATACTTTATCATTTATTATCACAATGAAATTTATTTATATTGTAATTATGGTTTTTTGTTATAGAAGTTGATTTAGTTTAATAAATTAACTTAATTTTAATGTTAATAGAATTTTTAATTTTTCTGATAAGCATATTTTTAATTAATATAATGGCTTCATCATCATCATCATCATCATTATGTTGAGATTGTAAGAAATTCATATATCATCAAAGGTGTTATCCGAGGTACTAAAATTTTATTAATCAAATTTTTAAATATTACGAATTTAAAATTTTATAACTAATAAATTAATGATGTTTTGAACAGGATTATGATCATGAGTTATGACCATTTAAATTTGCTGTAGAAGAACTAAATGCGTGTATCGTAGACTATCTAAAGTTATATAGATTTTACCATGTAGCTTTAGTTAAGACCCTGCAATGTGAGCCTAGACTAATAAAAGCCTTGATTGAACATTGAAGACCCGAGAAACACATTTTTCATCATCCATGTGATGAATGCATGATCACCCTAGAATGTGTTGCACTTCAATTGGGATTACTAGTTGATGGCGAGGCAGTAATAAGGAGGAGCTTCCTAGAATAAGGTATTCTGAGCCTTGAATTATTGGATGAGATCCCTCCAGCTAACTGTTTAGAAGGCTCAAGACTCAAAATAATTTGGTTTGAAAAAACTTTTGCTATACTCTCACAAAATTCAACTATACAATATATAGAATGTACTGCTAGAGCATATATTTTACGCTTAATTAAAGGAATGTTAATGCCCAATAAATCTAGCAATCATGTTCATTTAATGTATCTTCTAATTTTACGAGATTTCAGGGAGGTTAGAAATTATAGTTGGAGTTTAGCGTATTTAAGGTTTTTATATATGGAACTCTATCAAGCCGCAGCTAAATGCACTTATGATGTAGGTGGTTGTTTATGGTTGATGCAGTTGTGGGCTCAGTATGGGGTGTCATTTCTTGCACCAAGAGTTAGTGTACAACACTATATACTTTCTTGCATTAAGGTAATAAACTTGAGCACTTCATTTATATTGCATTAGTGTAGAGGTTATACTTACATACAAATTATTAAAGTTATATATATTTAAACAGATGGTGAGGTCAAAAAGATTATAAATTTACCCCAACTAAAGTCAAGAGTATTAGAAGAAGACTTAAACGCATCACGTCTAATAGGGTAAATATTTTTAAAGTAGTTAGATTTAAGTATGTGCATATTTAACCCAACAGATGCCATACTGTTCATTAATAATTTCTATATATTTTTGCAGTTTTTATGGATGCCATATCATTTTAATAAGATAACGGCATGCTTCCCAATGGGAGCCTATAGAAGTAGCCACATCTAATGTGCAAATACAGCATTGATATGCTTTCAAGTTATGGAGTGGCAATAGGCGGACAGGGTTTTATGCCAATTTGGGATGCAATAACTAATCCCTCAAACACTAGTAAACCTTGAAAAAGTTTGTAAAATTGATTTGTATGGTAATCATGTAGAGAACTTGGCCGAAAAGCATAAAAAATGGATCCAATCTTAGGGAAAATATATTATACTAATTGATTTTAGTTTTGAAATTATAAACGATAGTTTCAAGCCATCAAATGAATACATTGGATGGTTTTGTGAACAAGGTTAACCTTTTATTTTTCCATTGTCAGGAGGTAGTCGAAGGATGAGCCGACCTACTTCAGCAGATGTTCATAATGCTAATGCACCTAGGTTGTCATTTAGTCATCTCGAACTAGAAGGTGATCTTGGATTATCATCCAATTACTGACATGCTTCTAGTCATGCGAGGGATGATAATAAGGATAAGTGTTATCAGCTAGAGCCACCAACAAGTAGGTTGATGCCGATCTCTTGATGCAAACTTCAGGTCCAACATATCTTTCTAACATATACCATTTTAGTACCCCATTTTAGGCTATGGTTATGAAAGTATTTGGAATCCTATTAATAGTGCAGCATATGCTGGCTCCTCCAGTAGTTGGAATCCATTTTTGGGTATGGCAGATATGGGTATGTCTATGAATAGTGGATTTAGGGTTTCATATATTGTAAATAAAGCCATTTAGGAAGAAACCGTTCAGGAAAAAGCACCAACAATGACAGTAAAAGGTCGAGGATGTTGAATCAGAGCACTCGTGGCAATAAAACTGAGAATGTTAAATGACAAGTACTGCCACAACATAATAGAAGAGCTATGCATTGTTATTCAACACAAACACAAAAGGCCCCCTATCAATAGAGTTTTCTGTGTATTAATTTGTTTAGTATGTATTTTTATCATTGCCGTCATTTGTATAATATGCATTTTTATCATTTAATTTTTTTTGTATAATTTTTATTTTTATTATTTATGATAATTTATATAAAATGTTATCAATGTCATTTATATCATTTTTAGTTGGTAGTTTATTTAAAACCTATATGTTTAGGACTAAAATTTCACTATCTATAGATTAAAAAATCTATCTTATTTAAGAAAAGATTCATAATAAAATTTTTGGAACCTAATAGATGTGACTAATGCAAAGGGCATAAGATTCCTTTTGACACGAAAAAAATTTGACTAATGCATAGTAAATTTCTTGGAGCCCGAGAGATATGGCAAATGCATGGGGTATTAGATTCCTTCTAACACAAAAGAAAAAAGTTAACTAATGCCTATTAAATTTTTTGAACCCTATAAAATATGATAAATGCATGGGGTATAAAATTCCTTCTAGCACGAAAGAAAAAAGTTAACTAATGCCTAGTAAATTTCTTTGAACCCGAAAGATGTGACAAATGTATAGGGTATTACATTTTTTTTGACACGAAAGAAAAAAGTTAACTAATGCCTAGTAAATTTTTGGAACCCGAATAATGTGATTAATGCATAGGGTATCAAATTCATTCTGAAATGAAAGAAAAATCTTGACTAATGCCTAGTAAATTTCTTAAAACTTGAAAGATGTGACAAATGTATGGGGTATAAAATTCCTTTTGACATGAAAGAAAAAAGTTAACTAATGCCTAGTAAATTTCTTGAAACCCAAAAGATGTGACAAATGCATGAGGTATCAGATTTTTCTGACACAAAAGAAAAAAAGTTGACTAATGCCTTGTAAATTTCTTAGAACTCGAAAGATGTGACAAATGCGAAAGGTATCAGATTCATTTTGACATGAAAGAAAAAGTTAACTAATGCCTAGTAAAGTTTTTGGAACTAGAAAGATATGACAAATGCATGTGGTATCAAACTTTTTCTCACACAAAAGAAATAAAGTTGACTAATGCTTAGTAAATTTCTTGGAACCTAAAAGATATGACAAATGCGTGGGATATCAGATTCCTTCTAACACGAAAAAAATTGACTAATGCCTAGTTAATTTCTTGGAACCCGAAAGATATGACAAATACATAAGGTATTAGATTCCTTCTAACATGAAAGCAAAAAGTTGACAATGTCTTGTAAATTGCTTGAAACCCGAAATATGTGACAAATACATGAGGTATAAGATTCTTTCTAACACGAAAGAAAAATGTGAGAGTGCAAAAAAACGTGACACTAATCCATAGATTTTTTTTATTCCATTATAAGTATAGTAGTTCATCATCGTCATTTTTATTCACTTTCATTGTCATTTTCTTTCTCATTTTTGTGAGATTTGTTCTTAGAGTTTATTGATAGTGCTTTTTGATTATAGCTTTTGTTATTTTCTGCTAAACATGAACAATGTCAATTTTCTTGTTTGATACCTATTTGCATCTTCAGAGCCAACTATAGGTATTTAATTTTTACTTTAATATGTTAAACCGTTATAAACAAATTTATATTTGATGTTTATATGTGATAATCTGGATGGTATTTGATGAAAATATTATTTCTTTAAAGGTTAGTTAAACAACATGAGCAGTAGATTTTTTGCACTTATCTACTTTAATGGATAGATTTTTAACAGTGAAGAAGGGGTTACCTTTCATAGTGACCATCCAAAAAGCATTACTGTTGAGAAAGATATGACAATAAAGGAATTGAATGCCAAAATTAACACAAAAATCAAAGCTTAAGCTTCATATTTTAATGGGGGGATGATGTATCTGATATAAGAGTTTCCCAGTTAAAGATGGCAATGATATGAGATGCATGTTTGATGCCTATCAATAATTTCCTAATGTTGACATAATTAAGTTATATGTTGAGTTAGAGGTTATTAATGAAGATAGTGAGCCTTCAAATATCCATAAGGCATGCAATGTACTCATACAAATGACAAGGCCATTTGATAATCCTAAATGTCAAGCTCCTTTAGATGCACAGCTATTGATGAATAATTTCGTTGAATCTTTTCATTATTCATCTATGCCACCAATAGTTCCTATCGCCTAAGATGATACGCCGCATACCTCTATGATGACAAAGTCTCTAATTAAAGGTATTGAATTGGAAAGTAGAGGACCAAGTTCATTTAATGCTAACCTTGGTCCTGATCAATTATCTGAAGCCCACTATGAATATGTCGATGACTTTAGTAAGACAGAAGATTATGTTGAATTTGATAACAATGATGACGATAATGATTCTAACCCAGATGCCGTAGCTATCAATGTTTATCATTTGTCATCTATTGGTGGAGGTAGTGGTTCTCTTATTAGTTTGAGCCTATATGCCATATGCACACCTTTAATCTAGACACAAGGCACATGGCAAAATTTTGAGAATATGCTCATGCATTATGTATGCCATCAACTTGGAATCCATCTACTAGTGGTCTCTATTTTGGGATATAATTCACTATGAAAGAGGCAGTGGTTTTAACTATCAAGCACTACAATATCAAAAACTCTATACATTACAAAGTTGTCAAATCTGTGTCAAATAAATATCGCAATAAGTGTACAATATATGGCCTAAGGTGCAACTGGAGTATAAAGGCAACATTGTTGAAAAAGAAGAAAGTTTAGGAGATTAGAAAATATAATGGCCTTCATACTTGTGCATTTGGGTAAATTTCAGAAGATCACCAGAAATTAGATTCTAACATGATTTGTTCACGTATTTTATCTTTGGTCCAAGTAAATCTGACCTTTTTTGTTATAGTTTTGATTATGAAGATATAAAATAAGTATGGGTAAATGACCTTCTATAAGAAAGCATGGATAGCAAAGTAAAAGGCAATTGTTTGACTATTTGGCAATTAGGATAAATCCTACAATGATCAACCAAAATGGTTAGATGCAATGCAACATTTTGTTCCTGGCATAATAGTGGAATTACAAACCGTACTTACATACCACGACCAACTAATGATGCAAAGTAAGTGTATTTTTCATTAACTTTTTTAGACATTCAAGCTTGTTATGCAAATAGATGGTACATTCTTATATGGAAAATATCAAGGAACATTGTTGTTAGTTGTTGCACAAAATTGTAATTGAAACATTGTACCAATTGCCTTTACAATTGTAAAAGGTGCGACAAAGAAGGCATGGTCATTTTTTCTTGGCAATTTATGTAGATATGTTGTTACATAACCTGGCATTTGTCTAATTTCTCATTGACATGAATCCATCAAATCTGTCATTAAAGACTTAGGTAGTGTATGGAAACCTCTATGCATATTCTGTGTATTGCATTCTACATATTGTAGCTAATTTAATGAGGAGATTTAACAATAAAGACTTATGTTGAAAGTTGTTAGCATGGGTATGTCTTTGCATTTATGGTTATTTAATCTCTTAAACCCTTTTAATTTTCACTTTTATGAACAAGTTGTTAACAAGTCCAAAAATTAACATATGATTTCAATAGCATACGTATTGAGGTAACCCTATTTTCATTGGTATTATGAAAATCTTTATGCGAAAAACGTAAAAGTGATCGATTAGATTAATAGGATTCCAAGGGAGAAGTGGGCTTAATCATATAATGAGAAAAGATGCTATGGACATATGGCAACGAACCTAGCTGAATGTATAAATTTAATGTTGAAGGGAACTCGTCATCTTTTTATAACTGTTTAGTCCAAGCAATATATTTTATGTTGGCAGAACTATTTGCTAAGATAGGGAACAAGCAGATAGCAATGATGGAGGTAGGCCACACATACTACGAAACAGTCATGAATGCCATGTGAGAAAATCAAAGAAAAGTTAACTCACATCTTGTTCATGGGTTTACACGAGTAAATCAATCTTTTCTGATTGAACAGTTTGAAAACCAATAGGAGGGAGTTATGGTTTCGAACTACAAAGACAATTCTAATGAAAAGTGGCATGTGACTTTGGGAAGTTTCAAAAACAAAGGTACAATTGTTCATATGTTGTTGCTGCTTGTGCTCATGTCTATATAGATTGCATGCTATATATGGATAATGTTTATAAAATAGACACTATATCTAATGTCTGTTGACATGAGTTTCAACCCATCAGGCATAAAGATTATTGGCTGAGATACAATGGTCTAAATCTATGTCCTAATCTAGTAATGTGGAGAGATCCAAAAGATCAACCAAAATCAAGTTGTATTTATAATTAAATAGACCTCAGGGAGAAACGCTAACCAAAGCATTATGGATTATACAGGAATGAAGGTCATATAGCCATAACAAATAAGGAAATTTCATTTTCTTTTTTGAACTAAACACATGAGATTGAGAAGTTTCAAACTTTTAAGACCTATTTAAAATTGTTAAAATTGAATAGTTATAAACTACAATGGTTATAGATTTTATTACAAAACAAAAAGGTTCAGACTATAAAATTCAAAAATAAATTGAAACTATTTAGATTGGAATTATCTTTATTAGACACGCTGGTTAGGTCAAGTAGGGCTCCTACAAGATAGGGCCAACTCCTATCTTTAACTTAAACCTAAGCCTAAGCCAAGCTCATTGCACGCGTATGGTTGAAGCACATGTATACCACAGCCCTTACAGAAAAGCTTGGGTTCCCTTTAAGGTCCAACCTCACATTGAAACCATGTATTTATAAAGCACATAACATAGAAAATATGTTACCAATATGGAGTCAGTTTCCTTATAAAAGAATTGACTTCCTTCTTCCCTCATATATATATATAAAATTTATATCATATATTATATAAAATATAATATAATAATATATTATATATAATATAATATTATATATATAATATATAATATGTATTATACAAATTAAAAATACTATTTAAAAAGTTATAACATTAAAAAAATAGTTTATATTAAATTCCAAATTAATTTTTAAAAAATTAAAATAATATATATTACATAATATATATAAAGTAAAAAATATATAACAATATAGTATAAATAATATGTAATATATAAACTGTATCAGATAAGTAAATACTAATTATGTAAATTATCAACACTTATAAAATGATAATCACATGTAATGTACAGATAACAATGACTGAATGTACATATGACCATGACTAAATCTACATATGACAAAACTTAATTGTATCCAAAACCATATAACCCTAAACCATTTCAGATAAGTAATATTAATTGTGCAAATTTTCAACACTGATGAGATAACAATCACGTGTAACATATATATGATCATAACTGAATGTATAGATGACTATAACTGAATGTACATATGACCATAACTAAATGTATAGATGACTAAAACTTATTATACCCTAAACAATATGACCTCAAACAGTATCACATAAGTAAATACTAATTGTGTATATTACCAACAATGATGAGATGATAATTAGGTGTAATGTACATATGATTATAACTAAATGTATAGATGACCATAATTGAATATGCAAGTGACCATAACTGAATATATACATACCCATATAGATGACCAAGACTGATATATTTAATTTCAATATATAAAAATATTTAATTCCAATATATATATAATAATAGTACAGCTAACCATAGTGAATGTATAAATCACCATAAATGAATGTACAGCAAACCATGCTAAATGTGTAAGTGTCACAAACTAAATGTAAGAATGTATAGAGGACTATAAATAAATGTACATTAAGTTGTGGTCATTTGTACAATGAATTGCTATCATCTATACATTTAGTTATTGCCATCTGTACATTCACTTACAATTATGTGTACATTCCATTATGGTGAGCTTTACATTAAGTTAAAATGATCTGTACATCTATTAATAGTCGTACACATAAGGTTATCTATATAATAAGTTTAGAAATTCTTTTCTCAATATTGAAATGACTTATATCCACCATTCACTTATAATTATATATGAGGGTTTGTGATATGTGGAATGTACATTATTTGAAATGTAATATGGTCATTTAACTTTATATTCAGTTTAGATGTTTATATAATGTAATATGCTTTTAGGTTGCTTTCATTGCATAACAGATTTAGCATTTTTTTTCACACAAGCTACTTACATATACTAGCAATACTTCTTTTGTACCATGGTGCCAACGTATAATGGCCTACTTAATTATCAAACGACATATACAAACCCAACAACATGAAATTTCCAACAAAATTCCATAGTTTGACACATCCTCAAAGATCTATAGTATAACATATGAGTTTTAAGGAATAAATTTATTTATATGTTTACGAATCTATTTATTTACATAGATTGATGTTGTATATATGCCTCTATGAAACGGTTGGTACTGAAGGGAACTATATTCTATAACACTTACTTTGATACTATGAATGAAATTCAGTTATGCTGAAATGTGCATTAATTATGATCATATGTACATCTGACATGACCTGTGGAATTGTTGATCAAGTAATGTACACAATTGCTATTGGTCATTTTGAAATAATTTGCAATCAAATGGTTTACTGTACATTGGGTTATTGTTCTTATGGTCATCTGTACATTTAGTTAGTCACTGTATATTTAGTTATATCATCTGTACATTTTGTTATGGTGATCCGTACATTCAATTTTGGTTAGCTTTACATTTACTTATAGGTATATACATTTGAGTTTTAATGTTACCTACTTATATGTAATATGTAAGTACATCTATTATGCTCATAGAGAAATTTAGTTATGCTCCAATGCACATTAACTTATTATTATATGTATATCTTATGCGATGGTCATATCAGTGGTCTAACTAATGTTCACAATTGCTATTTGACATTTTCATCACTTTAAGGGTTATATGCTTCAGGGTACATTTGGTTATGGTTTTATATACAAAAGTTTGTGGTCATCTGTACATTTAATTATAGTAATATGTACATTTAGTTATATTCATCTGTACATTTAATTATAGTAATATGTACATTTAGTTATATTCATCTGTACATTTAATTATGATGATTCGTACACTTATTTTCCATTCTCTGTACATTTACGTATAGGAATATAGATTTGAGTTTTAATTTTTCCTACACGCATCTTCTGCATAAGTCTATTATGTTATGCTATTGGGAAATTTAGTTATTATCCAACATACATACATTAACATATTATCATATGTACATCTTACGAGATTATCATATCATTGGTCCAACTATTTGCACAATTACTATTTGAAAGTTTCATATGGTTAAAGATCATAGGTTTAGGGTATATTTCAATTTTATTATCTGTACATTCATTTCTAGTCATCTGTACATTCATTTCTAGTCATCTGTACATTTACTTATAGTTATCTATAATTTAGTTATACACATTTCTATAACATTCAATTATAGTGATCCATATATGATCACTTGTACATTTACCTATGAGTATAGATATTTTAGTTTTAATGTTTCCCACATACTCTTCCACGTCAGTACATTTTATTATGCTCATAGGGAAATTTAGTTATGGTGTGATGTACATTAAATTATTGTAATATGTACATCTTACGTCATTGTGATATCATTGGCCAAACTAATATCCACAATTACTATTTGACACTTTCATATGGTTAAGGGTCACACAGTATAAGGTACATTTGGGTTTTGTTATCTTTACATTCATTTTTCTCATCTGTACAGTTATTTTTAGTCATCTATACATTTGGTTGTACTTATCCGTACTTTTAGTTATGGTTATGCATAAATTCACTTTCTGATCACCTGTACATTTACTTAGAGGTATATACAGTTGAGATGTAATGTTTCCTATACGTATCTAATGCGTAAGTACATTTCGTTATGCTCATACTGCCAAATGTAAGTTATGGTCAAATGTACATTAACTTATTATCATATGTATATCTTACATGATTGTCATATATGATGTCCAACTAATGCAGTCAATTGCTATCTAACATTTTCATACAGTTAGTGGCCATGCAGTTTAGCATACATTCGATTTAGGGTACCTATACATTCATTTATGGTTATCAATACATTTGATTCTAGTTATCTATACGTTTAGTTATACTCATCTGTACATTCAGTTATGTTAAGCCATACATTTATTTATAGTCTTTTGTACATTTACTTAGGGTATACATAGTTAAGTTGTACATCGTTCCTACACGTATCTAATGCGTAAGTGCATTCCATTATGCTCATATCGCCAAATGTAAGTTATGGTCAAATGTACATTAACTTATTATCATATGTACATCGTACATGATTGTTACACCTGATGTCCAACTACTGCAATCAATTGCTATATGACTTTTTAATACGGCTAATGGCCATATGGTGTGTACTTTCATTCACCATTATCTGTACATTTAGTTATACTTATCAATATATTTAGTTATATTCATATATACATTTAGTTATGGTGATTCATACATTCATTTATGGTCACCTGCACATTTACTTAGGGGTATATACAGTAGACTTGTACATCACTCCTACATGCATATAATGCGAAAGTACATTCCATTATACTTATACTATCAAATGTAAGTAATGGTCAAATGTACATTAACTTATTATCATATGTACGTCTTACTTGATTGTCATGTCTGATGTCTAACTAATGCAATCAATTGCTATCAAACATTTTCATACAGTTAATGGCCATGCGGTTTAGCTTACATTCGATTTTGGGCACCTATACATTCTTTTATGGTCATTAGTACATTTAGTTGTAGTCATCCGTACTTTTAGTTATATTCATCTTTACATTTAGTTATGTTAAGCTGTACATTCATTTATAGTTACTTATACATTTGCTTAGGGTATATACAGTTAAGTTGTACATCATCCCTACATGCATCTAATATGTAAGTACATTTCGTTATGCTCATATCGCCAAATTTGAGTTATGGTCAAATGTACATTAATTTATTATTATATGTACATCTTACATGATTGTAACACCTGATGTCCAACTACTGCAGTCAATTACTATATGACTTTTTAATACGATTAAGGCCATATGGTGCAGTATACATTCCATTTTTTTAGCCATACTTTCATTCTCCATCATCTGTATATTTAGTTATACTCATCTATACATTTAGCTATATTCATATATCCATTTAGTTACGGTGACCTGTACATTCATTTATAGTCATCTATACATTTACTTAGGGGTGTATACAGTAAACTTGTATATCATTCCCACATGCATCTAACACAAAAGTGCATTACCTTATGCTTATTCCGCCAAATATGACTTATGGTCCGATTACATTAACTTATTATCATATGTAAATCTTATGTGACTGTCATATCTGTGTCCAACTAGTGCAGTTAATTGCTATCTAACATTTTCATATGGTTAATAGCCATACGGTTTATCATGCATTCAGTTTTTTTTAGCCGTACATTCTTACATTTTGAACATTCTGTTAGCTGTATATTCATTTACAGTCCTCTGTACATTCTTACAAGGGATCGACCCTCTCACATATACAATATATTATATATATATAGTATACATTATATATTCTTATATAATATATAATAATATATAATGTATTTTATTTGCATTATATATAAATTATATATATTAAAAATACTATTTAAAAATAATATAAATAAAAATTATAACCAGTACTTTTAAATAGTACTTTTAATAATATTTTTAATCTTTTACTATTTCAAAAAGTATTTTCATATATATACTTTATATATAATATATGCTATTTTCAATTTTTATTACATATAATTTGTATTACATAATATATATTATATATAATTTATATGTAATACGTTAGGGGTCGATTCCTTGCTAAGGGAATTAACCCCTCGCATATTTTATATAATATATAATATATATTATTTTTAATTTTTTAAAAATAATTTAAATTTAATATAAAATATTTTTAAATTTTTATTATTTTTAAATAATATTTTTCATATATATTGTATATAGTATATAATATACCTTATATATTATTATATATAATATATAATATATAATAAATATTATTATATAATATATACAAGGGAATCGACTCCCTTTTCCCCCCACATATAATATATTATATATAATATATATTATTTAAAAATAAAAAATATAACCAATATTTTTAAATTTTTATAATATATAATATATATTATGTAATGTATATTGTCTATAATTTATATGTAATATATTGAGGGGTCAATTCCTTTACCAAGGGAACCAACACCACATATTTTATGTAATATATATAATATATTATTTTTAATTTTTTAAAAACTAATTTGAGATTTAGTATATGATATTTTTTAATTTTTATTATTTTTAATTAATAATTTAAGATTTAATATAAAATATATTTTAATTTTTATTATTTTTAAATAGCAATTCAGAATTTAATACAATATATTTTTAATCTTTTATTATTTATAAATATTATTTTTAATATATATTTTTAAATATTATTTTTATTATTTTTAATCTTTTATTTACATACATATATATATATATGTATATATATATATATAAATGAGGGTATGTTCCACTAAGGGGAGCCGTTCCCCAACTTTTTTATATGAATATTAAAAATTTTTTTATTTTTGATTATACGTGATTTTTAATTTAATTTTGAAAATATACTTTTTTTATTTTGCATTCACCGATTGAGATGATGGCGAGCGACTTAGGAAAAATGATAAAAAAATAAAACTAGTAAATAGTTATTAAATAAAAGTAAAAGCAAAAAAATAATTTTAAAAAAGAAAAAATATTTATTGAAATTATTAATAAAGAGATTAAAATTACTTATCTACCCCTCTTTGGTCTGTTGATCGACTCTCCCCCATATACATATATATATATTTAAATTTTTATATCCAATTTTCAAATATTAGTATATTTATATCTATACTAAATTTAATATACTCACACACTATATCAAAAATTCACAATAACTTTAAACTATCAGCATATATCATTACTATCATATCAAAAATTAAAAATCTATAATATTTATTCAAGTATAAATCTAAAATTGTATAATTTATCTTATTATTATAAAAAAAGAAAAAAATATGTTAGAAACTCGCCTTCTGACATAACAGATAATAATTGACTAATAACTACTAAATCTTTTATAATCCAAGAGATATGACAGGTGCATGAAAAATCAGATTTCTTATGATATGATAGATAATTTATATATTTGTACATAATTTATATAAAAAATATATGTATGAGGAGAGTCGATTAGCAGACCAAAAAAGTAGATAGATAATTTCAATTTTTTATTAATAATTTTAATAAATATCATTTCCTTCTTTAAAATTATTTTTTTCGTTTTTACTTTTACGTAATAAGTATTTTTTAATTTTAATTTTTTGAAATTTTCATTTTGTTATTCAGCGGTGGAAACTCGTCATATAGCATGACGAGTTTTTAATTAATTAACTCGCGTTTTCCATGGTGACTTCTCAGCGTAAGTAAAAAATAATCTACTTCAAAAATTAATTTTAAAATTATTATAAATAGATAAATAAAAAAATTTATAATATTTGTATAAAAAGTCTCAGATTTCCACTATAGAGAAAGGCATAGGATAAGGTGGGTTAAAAGGGTAACAATATGTTCCCTATTAATAATTCTGATAAATACTATATTCTCCTGTGGAATTACTTTATTTGCTTTTACCTTCTCCAATAATTATCAATTCATTTCACTTTTTTAGAATTTTGCCAATTTGAAATTTGTATTATGACTATTGGGGTATCTACTGGTTTGTTAAATTTTCAACCAGGAAGGCATCAACACCACCAAAAAAAACCTTTGAAATTCTCAATTATTTGTTAGAGAATAAATATTGGTCTTTAAATAAATATTTTGGTTTAAGTTCTTACTTCTGAGCAAATACGAAGGGTTTTCACTTCTTTAGTTGGATGCCGGACCAACTTGGCAAAGGTCTACGGTGCTACTGCAGGTGCTGAATTAGTCTTACACTATTAGGGACTTAGGTTACCTACCGGTTGACACTATCAATTGGTTAAGCGACTGATCTAGAGTATTGAGAGTTAGGCTGTTGCCTCGACATTATCCTAAACATACTTTGGGATTATTGATAAATTATACTGTAGCATTCATTTGAAAGATTTTTGCTGTTGTCATTTTTTTTTTCTTTTGCTGATAGAAGTTTGAATCCAAATATCGATGAGTAAATATGCACTTTATTTGAATTAAAAAGTGTTGTTGTCAATGTAGAAAAGATCATAGGAAAGTTCAAACCGGCACGTAGCAGCAATAAGAGTGCCAAAAATAAAAATAAAAAATAAAAACAGTACATTGAAGCAACGTGGCTTCACAAATGACCAAATGGCTCGAAAGTTTTTCCTTTTTTTTTTTAAGCCAAAAATGGCTTGAAAGTTGAAACTGCAACAATTACCTTATTTCATTAATATCATCCATTCACAGAAAGTTAATATTCGAAACTAGATATTGGGACTTTGAAGAGAAAAAAACTGAGATCTAATTTATATTTTTATTGTAAGAAAGCAACCTGTATACTTTGCAGATTCACTCAAAATCCGTAATTATCATAAGAATGGAAATAGTAAATCACTTTATGCCTCATCATCATGTGAGGTTTGATCCAAGTTCCGACACATTTTATTAGATTGTTGCCTGATATCTTGGATTAAGAGTGTCATGTTAAGGTGAGAAGATCCCCCCACTCCAACAGCCTTCTGTGCCTTCTCTGCAAACTCTCTAGCTCTTTGTCTTTTATCTGTTGCTTCGTTTCCTTCATCCATCAAATTTTCTATTGCATTTTTGACATTTTCCTTCTTCAACATGG
>JBBYHM010377381.1:0-16757 GCA_038381775.1 Adansonia rubrostipa
AGATTCTGAAGAGCACCTAAAGAACATCCATGTCATGATTGTCAGAGGCATCTTTCACCTAAAAGATCATCTTTCTCGCCACCCTATCAATTGCTTGTCAAATAGTATATTGACTCATGTCTCTTTGTTGTCATAAATAAATACTGCCTTGTTTCTTTTGACCCCTGTACAATTTATAGTGCACTTGTCATTTAGTTGATAATGTTTCATAATTTACTGAAATACGCATTAGGACATCTTGACATTACATTGAAAGGAAAAAAAAAGCACAAGGAACTCTGCTTATGCCCTAATCATCAAGATCATGCACTTTTCACGTCCAAACACCTGCTTAGCATGACCATACACCAAACCATTTCTTGCTTTCACAAGGCTCATCTCAAGAAAGACCATTTTAGGCTAACAAAAGAAAATCAACCTATGCATTCTATCAGAATCCTATCAAAACCAGAGACAACAATGTAATTAGTTGAATTGTCTCCAAATTATTGACAGTGCCTTCCATTTGTCAGGAAAATGATTGAGCCTCGCGAATCGATAAATGTAATAGTCTAAGTTCTTGAGACTAAATTTTTGGTCATATCCCTAATAGAGTCGGGACAACCTACAATCCCCAGTAGGATGAGGAAGATTCTCATCCATAGTCGCATCAAAGACAAATTGCCATCCCGATGAATGTTTGAATGACATACAAAGAGAACTATAACGATCTCCCGTATTAGACTTCACATCATGCAATCATGGTAGCATTTTATATCACGCACTCATATTACCATCATACATCATTTTTATAATATCACTTCTAGGTGGGTTTGCTGAACCTCAAAGGAATTCCTGGTAAGAACTCTAAGCTTCACAAACGAAGTGTCATTCAAGTAAGGTCTTTTTCTTCTCATCACCTCATGTCAAAACCCTTTTTATCAAGCAACTACTATCAAAGTGCTAGTGTCAAGAAATTGTTGTCTAAAAACTGTTGTCCAAAAAAAAAACTTTTGTGGAGAACATTCATCAAAACCTTTGTCAAGAATTTTATCAAGAACTAGTGCCAAAACCTTTTTCATGAAGAAATTTTGTCATGAACTTCTAAAAGCTGGTAGTAGACGTTTTATCAAAAACTTTGTTGCCACATGCCAGTGGCACCCTTTTAAAGCCAACAAGTCGTGGCACCCCTTAAAAGCCCATAAATCAGTGGCACCCTTTAAAAGCCCATAAGTCATGGCACCTTTTAAAAGTCCACAAGTTATGGCACCCTTTAAAAGTCCACAAGTTAGTGGCACCCTTAATGCCCACAAGTCAGTGGCACCCTTTAAAAGCCTAAAAGTTAGTGGCACCCTTTTTAAAGCCCATAAGTCAGTGGCACCTTTTTTAAAGCCCACAAGTCAGTTGTAACCCTTTTAAGCCCATAAGTCAGTGGCACCCTTTTAAGCCCATACAAGCTGGTGGCACCCAAGTCTAAGTTAAAGCTCACACGAGCTGACGGCACTCGAGTCAAAGACCACACGTGCTCATGGCACCTAAGTCTAAGTTAAAGCCCTCACGAGCTAAGGGCACTTGAGTCAAAGCCCACATGACCTGGTGGCGCCCTAGTCTAAGTTAAAGCTTGCACGAGTTGGTGGCACCTAAGTCTAAGTCAAGCCCATACGAACTGGCAGCACCCAAGTCAAAGCCCACCACCCACATGAACTGGTGGCACCCAAGTCTAAGTCAAAGCCTGCATGAGCTAGCGGTACCCAAGTCAAAGCCCATACGAGCTGGTGACACCCAAGTCTGAGTCAAAGCCTACACGAGCTGGCGGTGCCCGAGTCAAAGCCCACATGAGCTGATGGCACCCAAGTCTAAGTCAAAGCTCGCACGAGCTGCGGCACCCAAGTCAAAGCCCACATGAGCTGGCGGTAACCAAGTCAAAGCCTACATGAGCTGGTGGCACCCAAGTCTAAGTCAAAGCCTGCATGAGTTAACGGCATCCGAGTTAAAGCCCATATGAGTTGGTGGTATCCGAGTTTAAGCCCACATGACCTGGTGGCACCCAAGTTTGAGTCAAAACCCGTATGAGCTGGCGACGCCCGAGTTAAAGCCCACACGAGCTGCTGGCATCCAAGTCTGAGTTAAAGCCCGCATGAACTGATGGCATCAAGTCAAAGCCCACATGAGCTGGTGGTACGTACGTCTAAGTCAAAGCCCACACAAGCTGGCGGCACCTGAGTCAAGGCCCACATGAGCTGGTGGCACCTGAGTTTGAGTTAAAGCCCGCACCAGCTGGCGATGCTTGAGTCAAAGCCCATATGAGTTGGTGGCACCCAAGTTTAAGTTAAAGCCCGTATAAGCTGGCAGCATCTGAGTCGAAGCCCACACGAGCTGGTGGCACGCATATAAGTTAAAGCCCGTATGAGCTGGCAGCATCTAAGTCGAAGCCCACACGAGCTGGTGGCACGCAAGTATAAGTCAAAGCCCGTATAAGTTGGCGGTATCCGAGTCAAAGCCCACACAAGTTGGTGGCACCCAAGTCTAAGTCAAAGCTCGCATGAGCTAGCAGCACCCGAGTCAAAGCCCACATGAGCTGGTGGCACCTAACTCTAAGTAAAAGCCCACAAATCAGTGGCACCTTTTCACAGCCTACACGAGCTAGTGGCACCCAAGTCAAAGCCCACACGAGTTGGTGGCACTTAAGTCTAAGTGAAAGCCCGCACGAGCTGGCGGCACCTACATAAAAAATCCACATTACTTTGTACCTACTTAAGGTGGTCAAACCTTTGAAAACTTAACACCCTAATGTTCTGGAAGTGTCAGTCCACCTTGGACAAAATAATGTCTATTTGTCTTTACCCTGTTCCTGATCCTCAACAATGGTCAAAAAGAGGCAGCTGTAGACACCTTATTTTGTCCGAGCTAATTTTTAGCAATCTGGAGCATGGATGTAAGAAAGGGGATGATCACCGGGCTAAAAAAATTAGCACCCCACTGGAGAACCAATTGAATGCAAAAAATATTTAAAATATTCTAAGGGAGTGATTTCATGCTAGAGATAACTAGTTTAGCCTAAAAAAGCTAAATTTCCCTAGTGGTCCCTAAGCTTCCCTAAAATTGCAAGTTCGCCCCGACATGATTAAAATATAAAATTAAGCATTAAATAAATCAAAATAACCATAAAAAATTACATAAAAAATTACGAGCAAGATTCGATCACTTCTTTTTAACCTTAAGGTAAATTTTTTAATTTATTACCTTTATTATTTTATTTTATTATATATTTTTTAATTTTATACCTTAATGGAGAACCAAAAAGATACAAAAAGTTTTAAAGGCTTTTATACCCCCTACAGATAACCATGGGAATATTAAAAGCCAAAAATATGGTTCAAAAATTGATTTTATTGTTAAAACTTAAAATTTGCTATTTGGTCCCTTTATTTTTATTTTTTAATTAAGTCTACATATGATTATGCATCTCTAAAATCATTAAATCATATAGAAAAATATATACAAACATTTACAATATGCCATGTGCAATATTAGGACCAACACAATACACCCAAAATTACAATTTTACTATACTTTGCAAAGTAACCCCTAAACTTTTAGACATTTGCAATTTAATCCTTAATCAACCAAAACCATCTTGAAAACGCATGAAATCAGCTTGAAATCAGCAGCAGAACATGACAAAAATACTCATTAAGATTCGGCCAAACATGGGATATGTTAAAGCAAAAATTTTCCATTTTTTTTGGTTTGGTTCTTAAGTTTAACATTTGTTACAAAATTATATATTAATATCAATTCTAAGCTAAAACTAACCAAAACCATCATCATCCACTCAAGATTAGGTTTGACCAAGGTGGGATTCATCAAGCAAACAAAATTTTCATGATGGAAAAGCAAGTAAAACACATGTATACACCATTTTCATGCATAAAAATAGAAACTTTCAAACATATAAAAACCAAGTTATCATAAATCAAGCAAGACAACATATATATACATGTGATATTACAACAAAATGACCATGAAATCAGCAAGAAATTGGATGGAAGAAGGTGATTACCTTGGCCGAAAATCAAAGGGGTAAGAGTTTATCTTATTTTTATTTATTCTCTTTTTTTCCTTTCTCTTTGTTTTTCTTTTTTATTTCTTTTTCTCTCTAATTTTTTCCTCTCTCCCCCCCCAAAAACTTCTCAATGAATAAAAATGTCCTCTATTTACAGAGGAAGGGGCGGCAGCATTGTTGCCCAAGTGGAGTGGCCGAATGGCCCTCTTTTTTTTTTCTTCTTTTTTTTTTGTTTATTTGATCTGAAGATGGTTTGTTAGGTTGGATAACCATAATTATTGTTATAAGCCCATGCTCTTGTTATCTCTTCTTACAAGCCACTCTATTATCAAGGTTATGATAAAGTTGATAAGCTCATGTGATGGGTAATTGGGATGTAACCAACTTGGTTAGAAAGTAATTAGATGAGAAAACAAACTACTTAGCATGTAACTAGTTGGAAAAAGTAAATAGAATAAAATTAAATAAAATTTCTAAAAATCAAAATAAAATTGGAATTAATGTTAATTGATCATAGACAAAATTTTAGAAATGAAATAGTGCAAAAGATCTGGATTGAAATTTAAAAACTCATAAAATTTTATGAGAAATGCCTTAGTGTTGAAAAATTGACATATATGAAAAAAAATTCAAGACCCATGAAATAAATTAAAATTTTCAAAACAATTTTAATGGAAGTTAAATGGCAATAGTAGATGAATTTTAAAAATTTTAAACTGAAGAAAATTCCCCCGAAAACATTTACAGGGTAAAAAGCTTCGTATTTCGAAAATAGAGGAATTTCAAGAAAAAGTTCAAAACTCATGAAAATAAATAAATTTTCCAAAAATAATTTAATGTGAATCAAACAATAATATTGGATGAATTTTGATGTTTGCAACTTGAGAGGATTCTATCGAAAATTTTACTAGTAAAGAAAAGCTCGTATTTCAATAAAAAAATTATGGAATTTCATTGACACTGAGGCAAAATAAATGCAAGACTAGATATTATTCAAAACATTAATTTCTAAGGTGAAGAAAATGAACTTGTAAAATTTAAAAAATAGATCAACAAGAACCAAAAGTAAATACACGAGCATGATACTAGTAAGACTATAAAATTCAAAATTAATTTATAAAATTTATAGTTTGACATTTCATGGTAGAAAATGCCAACACATATTTTTCCTTGAATATTTATGATTTTTCGGGGTGAGAATCGGCATGAAACCACACCAATGTCGGTAAAAATATCTGACCACCAATTTTTTGAGTTTTTCAGAACAATCTTATGAAATTCCCAAAAATAGAAAAATTAACCGTGAGATCATCTGTAGAGGTAATTTCCAAAATTTGTCAAGAACTTGTTTAAAAACAAAAATTTTTCCTTTGCAGATTCATCTCTTTTATCCGAGAAAATGGATTTTTCCATCATGTATATATATAGTTTATTTACATATGACTGATTAAAAGTATAAAAATGTGAAACCCTTCTAGTGGAAGTTGACATCCATTATAGTGGCCATTACATTTTTGTTCTTGGATACTTGGGACTTTCAGGGGTAGACAGCTCGAAGGAATTTAGGTGTCTACAGCTGCCCCTCTTTGTCCATTGCAGGGAATCAAGAATTGAACAAAGACCAAATAGACACAATTTTGTTTGGGCCACAAAGCACTATAAAAAACGAGATATGAACATATATTGAAGCTTATTGATTATAAGGGGAAATTTCAACCTACGGTAAAATTAATATTGAAAATGAGTTGGTCAGGGCAAAAATGCACAAACCAACTAGTAAAACAAATTGACTGAGACCAAGCAGTCAGGTCAACAATTGAAAAGAGTTACCTGGGACTAAGCCTGCAGGTAAACAAAGGATACAAAGGTAATGCCTAAGGTTAAATGTAATAAGTTTAACTAGAGCTGAACCACTATGTTGAACGAGATACAAAAACAAGTTTGACCAGGGCAAAACCATCATTTCAAATGATAGTGAAAGGAAATTTGACTAGAGATAAACCATTAAGTCAAACAAAATGAAAATAGGGTTTGACTAGGGCTAAACCATCTATAAACGCCTTATTTTGTCTGGGCTAATTTTTAGCAATCTAAAGCATAGACGTAAGAGGGGGCGATGATCACCGGGTGATGTTTTGAGGGTGTTAAAAAGGCTTAGGGATCATATCAAAGGTAAATGCAAAGATATGGCATCAAATGACATAGTCCAAGGTAATCAGGGATAAAAGATATGAGAACATTCATAATTTTACTTGAATGTATCGACACATGGTTCTCATGTATTGATACAATCCTTCAACATGCCAAAAATTTGAAATGTTCCCATTTGTATCTATACAACATCTAGATGTATCGATACATAAGCCTCTATATCAATACAGGACCTCATGTATCGATACTAGGCCATGCAGGACCAAAACATGCATTTTATAGAGAAATGTATCGATACATATCAACATGTATCGATACAATGGTTCATTGTATCGATACAATGGTTCATTGTATTGATACCATCAAGGTTTTTGGACCAAATGTATCGATACATTATGCAATGTATCGATACATGCAGGATATTTTCACGGTCTAAGCATTTTTTACTCGCCCGCCATTGATCCAAAACTCGATTTTAACTTATTTCTTTGCATCAGGAAAGATTAAAACACTTATTAGATTATGAATTTAGACTTTTGAATTAATCATAACATTTTTTTGAAGTCTAAATTGGATCAAAAAAGGTCAACACCACATGATCACCCTACTCCCTAGCTTGCTAACCAATATCACCATCAGCCACCCTATTTGCTGGAAAAGCATTTTAGCATTTAATCCAGCCACCCTATGCCTATCACATTGGTAGCAAGCTGCCTCCTACAACCACTCTATAGCCACCATGCTGATAGCACCTTGTCCCCCGTTGAGAAATGGCCAAAAATACCCCTAATTTGGCTCTAAAAGGTTGGTATAAATGGACCACTTCCATCTCAACAGAGAAAAGGTTAGATTCCAACTCATTTTACCCTTCTAAAACACATTCACACATCAAAGAAATCCAAATCCCGTAGCACTTCCGTCAACACCCAAAAATAGCCCCTAAACACTCACTTTTAACCATTACACATTCCAAAAATCACCCTCATCCATACCAGAACCAAAATCTCATTTTTTTTTCTTTTTCTTGCTTATTTACAACAAGGAAGAGAGGGAAATTCAAGCCATCTCTATTGCTCTAACTATTTGGCCAAAATTAAAGTTTTGTTGGTATAACTTCCTACTCTATTACTTATATTTTTTGTTTTCAGCACCTTCATCATTTTAGTGAGCTCTCCATGTTTCCATCACCCTCTTAGGATTATCATGCATTATTATGGTAGTTGGTTGTGGTAGTTTAGGTTTTGGATGCCTTAATGCCTCTTTGGTGTGCAAAATGCCTCATTTCATCCTTATTACTTTCATAGCTCTTGTTCATGCATTTTATGCCATATCTATGCATGTTATTATCCTTAGTCCATCTAGGAATCATTAGCCTTACACATTTCAAGAACATTTACACATTAGCTTGCATGATCGTTGTCATTTTCAGCATCCATAACATTTTTTTGTCAAAATGCATAAAACTTTCTTTGTCTAGGCCATTAGTAAAACTAGCATCCCTATTCATGTTATGTGCCATCCTTTTATGTGTTTGTTGGCTTCTTGTTGTCAAAATGCATGTTTGATGGCTGTAAAAAAAACTAATTTTCAAAACCCCCCATGCTAAGCATGTTAACCTGAACCAATAAGGATTAGCATGGACTTAGCATTTTCCTTAAAGCTAACAAAATACCTTAGGAAAAATTAAGTTTTCTAGATCTGGAGTCTTGGTTAGACAAGCTCAAATCTTCTGATTTTGAAATGAAAATGATCTTACAATTCTTCCCTAAATGTTTGTGCCTTTTTCTTGAGTCAAAACCTTGAGTGCTATGATCAACGAGCTATTTCATTATCCCAAACCACTCTGAGGCTGTACAAATAAGCTTGTGATGCTCATGCCACTCTTTCCTTTCTTTCCCTTCAGTCATAGATGTTTGAATGTCAATAACTCAAGTTTGGTCCCGTAGAAAAAATGATAGATGTCCCCTGCTTTGTCTTGTCCCCTGCTGGCAGCACGGCTGTTACAAATTGAAAAATCATTTTAAAATCCCAAATGATTTTTCATGAATTTTTTGATATTTGTTTATCAAAGCATGTCAAATTATCTTTAAAATGATGTCTTATTCACCCCTGGATCATTCTGGATAAGAGAGTTATGATTTTTCAAGTCTAAGCTGTTTAGAACCTTTGAAATCCGAACATGTATTCTGGTTAGGCCATTCAAGTCCACTAAATGATTTTTCCAAAATTTTTAAACATTTTTCCTAAAATGTTAATGAAATTCCCTTTTCCAAACAAAAGGTATCACTTACAATTTTTTGATATCAAATGAGTCTAGGGTGATTTTTGAAATTTTAACACATTTTGTCCCTTATATGCTCTGCAAGCAGCACTATCAATCCAAACTTGAAAATTTATTCCCCTAGAAAGTTTTTTTTAGGGTAATGGGAATATTTTTAGGATAGCCCTCATCGCATCACCTTTCTAGCAGTGTCTTGTCCACCTTCTAAATCCTTTGAATTAATTTAGAATAAATTTAGGAAAGCAAGATAGCGCGATGTTGTCCCCTATTTTTGGTTTTGGTCAAAATCAAGTTGTTTTCTCGAATTTCATCTCGAGACATTCGAATGTCTCTATCTTAACCCGATTAGACTCAAAAACATGCTTTGACCTCCCATTGGCTCATATCAAGGCACAAACACATTTTACATCTTTACCATCCTCATTCTCAATAATTTTTTTTACCTAAAGTTGTCAAAATGCTCACCCGTCTTCTAAATCAGAAGAGTTTATCAACTTAATTTTTCCAACTTGACTTCCCTAAAGAATGTCAAACGTATCACTTTTAGGGATGCTCCAACCCTACTTTTCCAAAAGGATACTCCAACCCTATTTGTCAAAATTATTGAGATTAAAAAAACATTTTTTTGTCAAAATGATTTGTCATCCACGGGGATACTCCAACCCCAACCTTTCGAGGGGATACTCCAACCTCGCTTTTCAAAATTGTCAAGATTAAAAGAAACCTCCTTTTGTCAAAATTATTTATTAACCACGGGGATACTCCAACCCCACCTTTTTGATGGGATACTCTAACTCTGTCTTTCAACTACAATCAAATTTTTTCTCTCTTTCTAAAACTTTTATGAATGTATCAAACAAACCTTATTTAATCAAGAAACCCAGATTCATCTCGAAAAGTATCCATTCGGTTATTCCTAGGTAATCTATGCAATAGCGAGATAAATTCCAATAGTATATTCCTTTTCTTTATCATTGCATTGAATGATCCATGTTATGTTATTTCATTTAGTGCCTTACTAACATGATTTCTTTGTGATGATTATTTGCATTCATGTTTTCAAATAAAATTAAAGGTAATGTTCCGCATGGGAATCTCTCCAGTGCCCAAAGTAGAGCATTCCATTTTCAAAGTAAAATCCAGAGGTCATTTTTATCGAAAATCTCTATATTTCCCATCTCTTCGAGGTGTATATGAGATTAAATCTTTTTTATCAAAACCTGGATTATTTCTATAAGATTCATGCATTAGAAGAGGTTATATCGAAATAATGACAAGTTAAGATCAAAAGAATCAAAACCAAAAAAGACATAGCTAGTAAGGTATCGATTTCGAGTGTCACGAAGAGGTTTGTACCTCATCGCACGTAACCAACTCCTGAACCCAATGACGAATCTTTGTACTACGTAGACCATGGGATTGATGTTTTGAGTTTCGTAACTCAAAACATAAGTTTCAATAGGCATCTAACCATGCCTAGCCTGAAATGATCGGTGGTGACTCTAAGCGTTGGCCATTTCATGATGGTCATACGAGACCAATAAAATGAGTGATTCATCTTATGGTCCCCCTTACTGTGTCATAAGTCGAGAATCTGTACTTTCTCATTCTCATCACAACTCCAAAGAATAGTTTTAGTCAAGAAGATATTTCCAAGTCAGAAAAATATTTTAAGTCGTATGCACCTATAGATCCAGGAGGATCCACTCCAAGGTACATTGTGACACCATCACGTCATACGAAGGTGAAAAAAAGGTTTGACCAGGTCAACACCATCACGTCAAATGAAATAAAAAAAAGTTTGACCAGGGGTAAACTAACATGCTAAATTAAGGTGAAACAAAGTTTGACTAAGGCTAAACCATCATGTCAAACAAAGGTGGAAAAAAGTTTGACCAAAGCTAAACCATCATGTTAAACGAAATGAAAAAGAAGTTATAACTAGGGCTAAACCATCATGTCAAATGAAATTAAAAGAGAGTTTGACCAGGGCTAAACCATCATGTCAGACAAAGGTGAAAAAAAGTTTAACCACGGCTAAACCATCATATCAAACGGAGGTGAAAAAAAGTTTAAATAGGGCTAAACCTCACATCAAACAAAATGAAAAGAGAGTTTGACTAGAGCTAAACCATCACGTCAAACAAAAATGAAAGAAAGTTTGACCAAGTAAAATGTAGCAAGACTTGACCAAGTATAGCCAAGTAAGTAAGAATTTGATCGAGTATAATTGATTGGAGACAAACCTTAATAAGCTTAAAGTAATATGATATTTGAAATCTTTGAGGAAAGCTTGACTTATCTTTTAATTTTAAAGCAATATCTATTCTAATAGTTTTTTCTCTTGCTTCATTACTTTAAGCCTATAAATTACACAATTATGAATGTGAATACATGGTGAATGTGTATGGATTTTCATGACTAGATTTATTCTTTATTTTTCCATTTTTCATTAATTTTTTTAAATCATGATTCAACCTACTGCAAAAGCCTGAAAACATCTTCAGAAAGCATGAAGAATCTTTCTTGCGAAAAGGAGCTAGTCTTGAATTTGACATTGTCTTCACAGAAACAATTGTTCTTGCCCTCTAAGGAATTCGGATTATGATGCATCACATCATCTAGTAACTAAAAGAGAATGGTATGATTAGGAATGTGTGGGGGATGCCCCTTATGGTTATATAGTGTATCAATACCATCTAGTGGTTGAGAAAAAGGGATATATTAGAAATATAAGTGATATCCTTGCCCCAAGAGAAAGCAGGACTTTGTGATGCATCAATATCATCTAGTGGTTGAGGAAAAGGGATATGATTCAAAATTTATGGGGATGCCCCCCTTCGATCCATCTGTGGTTTTCAGAATGTAATAACCTGATGTTTTCATCAACTCCCTTACTAGCCAAAACAAAATGATGATTATATTCTAAGAGGTTGGGTTTCCTTCATCGTCAGAATTCTATCAAGACCATTAGTTATCCACCTTTAATGTTCCTAAAACATTCAAAGGAATTAAGACGTGAACCAATATTTGTTAATGTTTTGACCTCATTCCAAAGTAACTCAAAGAAATTAGTCTGTTATCTATTTTAATTATTCTTTATTTCTTTAAGTCGTTAATTATCATTTAGCAAAAATTTTAGCACGATAAAAAAGATAGTCTAACAAAGGTTGTATTTCAAGGAGAAAAAGTAGAATATTGGCTTTTTTACAAAAATAATGGAAAAATACCTAAGAAAAGATTCACAAAGATAATGGTAAATATTGAAAAAAAAGGTCTGGACAGCTAAATTCTAATTTTCGAAGATTTTTCTAAATAGAATATATGCTTCTGCATTGATCCATCTTTTAGAGATGCGTTTGATCATATCGTGTTTACAATTTGATCATTTCTTTCTTTGCTTGAGCTGCCCTTTCGAGTTTTCAACTCGAAGCCTCCCCCTTATATCACCTTTAATCGAATGCCCTATTTGGGTTTTTTAAAATTTTTATTTTTATCTTTTTTTATCTTTTTTGTTTTTTGTTTTGGTTTTTTTTAAGCGTAGTATTTCTTTACACTATTTGCATTGATAGGGTTTGGCAAGACATCTCTATTCATTTTTGTAAGGGTTAATGTGCCTCCTAAGAATGCCTTGTGAACCACATAGGGCCCTTACCAATTGGGTACCTTATTGCCTCATAGATCTTTTTTTATCAGAAGGATTTTTTCAGAACCATTTTTCTTTATAAAGTTGTCTTAGATGAATCTTCTTATTTTTCATCATTATTTTTTGGTACATTTGTCCATGTTGGATCTTTTTTAACCTCTTTTCTTTAATAAAGTTCAATTGTTCATAGCGATCTCATTCCCATTCAGCTTTTTCCAATTTGGTCTCTATTAATATTCAAAGTGATAAGATCTCGGCTTCAATTGGTAGTACTGCCTTTATGCTATACACCATTAAGTAAGGTGTTGCCCCAGTCGAGGTCCACACTAAGGTTCAATAAGCAAAGTGAGCAAATGGAAGTTTTTCTTGCCAATCTTTATAAGTCTTCACCATTTTTCCTACAGTCTTTTTAATATTTTTGTTGGTAGCTTCTATAGGCTCATTCATCTTCGGATGATATATGATCGAATTATGATGAGAGATTTTGAGCGGGTACAGACCTCTATCATTAATTTATTATTCAACTCGGAGGCATTATCTGTTATAATTCTTTCAGGGACCCTGAATATACAAATGATATTAGCCTTTAGAAATTTAATCACCACTAATCTTGTGATGTTTGCAAAAGAAATGACTTCCACCCATTTGGTGAAATAATTAATGGCCACCAAGATAAATGATGTCAGTTCGATGCTACAAAAGTAATGGGTCTGATGACATATTTATCCCATATAGAAAAAGGCCATGGCATGGTCATGACATGTAATAGTGAGGGTGGGACATAAATCTTATCTGCATAGATTTGACACTTATGGCATTTTTGGGCGTACTTGATACAATCACTCTCCATAGTCGTCCAGAAGTAGCCCAATCTCATAATTTGTTTCACCATCTTATGTTAGTTGGTATGAATCCCACAAACCCCTTATGTACTTCTTCTATTCTTTTCTTTGCTTCTGAAGCATCAATACACCTTAACAATGTTTGGTCAAAACTTTTCTTATACAAAATCTTTCTGTCCAAGACAATATTTAGTGCCAGCCTTCTTAAGGTTCTTTTATCTGTTTCTGAGGTATTTGGTAGATATACTCGATCCTTCAAATATTTTTTGATATCGTGATACCATGGAAGGCCATCTACCTTAATCTTAATGTTATGGTAGTATGCAGGGTATTCATAAATACTTATCTTAATGGGTGTCACCTCTTGCATCTTGTTTACTTTAAACATTGGAGCCAAGGTGGCTAGAGCATCTGCAATTTAATTGTCATCACAAAATAGAAGAATGAAGTCTACTTTTTCAAATTCCTCTAGTAATTCTAGAATCAATTTTTTATATTATTGTAGCCTTGGGTCTCATATTTCACATTCTTCACGCAGTTGGTAAATTATCAAGGATGAATCTCTATAGACTTTTAATACCTAAGCCTTATTTTTTAACACTATTTGAAGCCCCATAATACATGCCTCATATTATGCCACATTGTTGGTGCAATCAAAAATTATCCGGGCTGTAAAAGGGTAATAGTCTATTTTTTGAGATATTAAAATTGTGCCAATTCCATGGCCTGATGCGTTTGATACTCCATCAAAATACATTTTCCATGTAGATCCTTCCGATGACTCTTCTTTTTTAATCATAATATTCATCAAGTCCTTGTCAGGAAATTCAAAGTCTAACGGTTGATAATTGTCAAGCATCTAACTTGCTAAGAATTCAGTAATGGCACTTCCTTTGATCGCCTTTTGGCATACATAAATGATATCATATTTGGATAGTAAAACTTATCACCTAGCTATCCTTCCTAATAAAGCTAGCACTTTAAATAGATATTTATTGGGTCCATTTTGGTGATCAGCCATGTAACATGATGCAACATGTACTGTTGGAGCCTTTTCGCTATCCAAACTAGAGCACAACACATCTTCTCTATATGGGAATAATTTACCTCATAATTCAAAAATTTCTTACTGAGGGAATAGATTGTTCGATCATTCTTTCTAGTCTCATCGTGTTGCCCCAACATATAACCCATGGATCTTTCAAACACTGACAAATATAGGATCAAAGGTCATCCCAGAGTAGGCGGTACCAATACTGATGGATTGGAGAGATATTGCTTAACTTTTTCAAAAGCATTTTGGCATTTACTATCCCACTCACCAGTATTTTGTTTTCACAAAAGCTGAATATTTAGATCACACTTATCTGTGAGTTAAGATATGAATCTAGCAAAGTAATTCAATTTCCCTAAGAAACTTTTCACTTTTTTTAGCATGCATGGGGATGGCAACTCTTGTATAGTTGACCTTATCCGAATCAACTTTAATTCCTCTTTTGCTTACAACAAAACCTAATAATTTTCCAAATCTGGCTCTGAATGCACATTTTATTGGGTTTAGCTTTAACCGATATTTTTTTAGCCCTTCAAACAACTTTCGTAGGTTTGTTACATGACTTTCTTCTTGAAGGGACTTAGCAATCATGTCATCAATGTATTTCAATTTCCTTATGCATCATGTCATGGAATAACGTGACCATTGCCCTTTGGTAAGTTGCTTCTGCATTCTTCAACCCAAATGGCATTATTTTGTAACAAAATGTTTCCTACATTATGATAAATGTGGTATTCTCTATATCTCCAGAGCCATTTTAATTGGGTTATACCCCGAAAATCCATCCATGAAGGAAAATAAATAGTTTTTCACAGTATTATGAACTAAGGTGTCTATATGAAGGAGAAAAAATTATCTTTTGGGCTTGCTCGATTGAGGTTTGGTAATTCGCACATATTCTAAGTCTTTTGTCTTTTTTAGGAATCGAGACAATGTTTGCAACCCACTTTGGATAATTTGCTACCATTAAAAATCTAGATCCAAACTGCTTCTTACCTTCTTATCTTATCTTCAAAAACATTTTCGGTTTCACTCCCCTTAGCTTCTATTGAAACAGTTTGCATTCTGGCTTCAAGGGCAATTTATGAACCACAATCTCCACATCCAATCCTGGAATGTCTTGATAAAACCATGCAAAGATGTATCAGGATTCATGTAACAGACTTATCAGATCTTCTTAGGTGGAAGCCTTTATGGCAGTTCCTATTTTGATCTCCTTCTTATCGTTTTCATCATTCCACAATTTGATAATCTCAGTAGGCTCTTCATGGGGTATTATGCTTTTATCTTCTCGTACAATTATTTTTAACAAATCAGGAGGCAAGATATGATCATTGATATCTTTTTTAAGATCGATTTCATTCAAACAAATAGTTTATTCAAAATTAACCTCTGAGTCCTGATCGAATTTATATGTTTCTCTATAAAGGAAAAAGCACAAAAGAAATAGGAAAAAGAATATGGGATATGAACGGGGTATGGATGCGAAAAAGGAAAAAAGAGATGTTGAGATAAGAAATCATAAAAAAAGTGGATATAAGAAAAAAAAGAGCCAAATAAAATTATATAAGGAAAGATTACATGCATTTCATTGTTATTGATGATAAATTAACATTATGAGTTTTTATAAAAGGATTGATAGACGACAGAGTTCATTTCTTAGTTATTACTTTGGGATTAGCCTAGACACTATGCTTCTCTCAGCACATGTCTAATTCCTTAAATCATATCTAGGGGGTATGGGCAAATCCCATGATCCTTAGTGAACTCTTCATCATCTCTTCTAATGGCAGCCACATGATGCTCTTTGAAGGCTTCATTGATCACCAGAACAATGTTCCGGGTTTCTTTCTCTCTATTTCTTAAATTAACTCATCATAGCAAAAAATTTTCTCCAATGAGGGTTAAGGAGTTGATTTTTGGCCTGACTATTGGCCAACACCCGAGGATGGCTACTTTCCTTTATTCTTTTTTTAAACTTCTTCTTTTAAACTTTTTTTGACTTGAAGCCTAATCCATATTTGTCTTTCTTACCATTTATCGCAATATACCCTGGTGTAGATCCTCGCGAATTTGTAGGTGCATATGATGAATCTTTTCTTGATTGAAGCTTTTCCTTTGCAATGTGATGAGAATGAAAAAGTACACATTTTTGACTTATGACATAGTGAAGGGGACCATAAGATGAATCGCTTATCTTATTAGTCTCAAATGACCATCACGAAATGGTCAATGCTTGGAGTCGCCACTAATCATTTTAGGCTAGGCATGATCGGATGCCTATTAAAACCTATGTTTTGAGTTACAAAACTCAAAACATTGATCCTGAGGTTTATGTAGTATAAAGATTCATCGTTTGGTTCAAGAGTTGGTTATGCATGATAGGTACAAACCTTTTCGTAACGCCAGAAGTTGATACCTTACTAGCTATATCTTATCTTGGTTTTGATTCTCTCGATCTTACCATGTCACTATTTCGATATAACTCTCTTTTAATGCATGAATCTTATAGAAATAGAAATCCAGGTTTTGATGAAAAAAATTTAATCTCATATAATCCCCAGAGATAGGGAACATTGAGATTTTCAATAAAAATAACCTTTGGATTTTACTTTGAAAAATGAAATATTCCACTTTAGGCACTGGAGAGATACCCATGTAGAATATTACCCTTAGTTTTATTTGAATGATTGGAAAACATGAATGCAAATAATCATCATAAGGAAATCATGTTAGTA
>JBBYHM010377401.1:0-16753 GCA_038381775.1 Adansonia rubrostipa
ATAAACAATTAAATTAAACGAAAATAAACCGCACATAATTTACACAATATAAAATAATAATAAACAATTAAATAAATCGATTAGTAATGAATTAAAACCTAATAAAATAATAAATGATAAATAAATAAATAAATAAAGTAAAATTAAACTATAAAATCAATTAAAATATCAATTAAAGCAACTAAATCAAGTAAAATTAATAAAAAATTTAAAAAATAAATTAAATATATAAAATAAAATAAAATAAAAATAAAAATAAAAAAGAATCCGAGACATACGGGTGAGACTGCTATGTGGATCCGCACGATCCGACCGGATTCCCATAAATGTTGAACATTTTTTTTTTTTGTTAGTCCAATTCCTACCCCAAAGGAAAATTCTTTTTCTGTCTCTTTGTTTTCTTTGTTTTTTTTCTCTTCAACCAAAATCCAACCACCATTGTCCTTTAAAACCAGAATTCTAACTGTCAGTTGTTACGTCGATCATTGCTATTCGTCATCGCCAATGGTGCTAGAAGTCTCCAAAAATTACCCAAAATCTTCCTCTCAACCTTTTTAAATCACAAAATCACACTAGATTTCCCAAAATCAATCCCACAAACCTGTGATGATAGGAGGAATTGTTGGCAGTAATCAAACAACGGACAAATGGGAAGTAAAGGCTACAGTTGATAATCAAGCACTGAATAGCAGAGTATCAATGAGCTGCTGCTTATCAGATGATACATGGAAGAATCTATGATTTACTAGAATAAAATAATTATTTAATAAAAATAAAATAAAAGATAATAGATATTACGTAGTTTAGTTAGTTGAATGAATAGATAATTTATAGTATTACATTGTTGGTTGAGTAAAATGTTATTAAAAATTGATAAGGAATAAAAGCACAAATTATTTTGTCCTTAGCATAAAAAAAGAAATTTTTAATAAAAATTAAATTTATTTTATTAATTTCTTAAAATTATATTAAATAGCATTTTACATTTAATTCAAATTAATTTTTAAAATTAATTTAAATTCTTATTTACTTTTTTATTTATCTATTTAGAGGAAAAAAAAGGAATTTAAAAAATCAATTTTTTATAAAATTAATGGAAACACATATTTTTATAATTAATTATATAATTAAAAAATTAATTTAATTTAATTTATAATATAGATATAAATATAAAATATTTAATATAAAAATAATAAATGTAAAAAAATATAAAATAGTTTTAACTATCATATTTAAAAATAATATTTAAAATTATTTAATATGTTACATTATATATATTTTAAATAAAATTTTAATATATTATATTTATGAATAATAATGTAATAGATAAATATTTTAAATATAAAATATTAATTTTTAAAAATTTTTAAATTTTTTACCTAATAAATAGCTTTTTTCTGTCTCCTCTATTGATCACCTGCACACACTCTCTACCTTTCTCTCTCTCTTCATCTTTTCCAACAAAAAATCAAGATTTCCAGATTTCAATTGGTAGCCATCGTAGCTTTACCTGAATCGTCACGTTAGAACCTAGAAAAACCTTAAACCTTGACCAAAGTATCCCTTACAGGAACCTAATTCCATCCAAGCCCTTCCAAGCAAATGGAGCATTATACTAGACCGCAAGTGAAATCCTCGCATTATTTTTGGACATCATGGGACTTGGTTTGAAGGCTGGAATTTTTTTAAAAGACAATAATAAAGAATGCAATAAGAATGAGAGGACCGTATGACGTTGTGTCATTAGGAACCAAAGAGGCAAAATGAAGGTTTGAAATGTCTAAGGATCGAATTGAACAATTGGAAACCTTTGGGATGTATAAAGAATATCATTTTATGAAATTCACGAAGATGTATTGACCCATCACTGTGTTTTAGTCATTCCAGATCTAGATCATGCATTGTATCGAAACAATGGCCATATTGTATCGATATAATGTTGTTATTTTTTAGGGTTTTTGGTTATGGGAAGCACCTGTATCAATATAGACACATATGTATCGATATTGCATGAAAATTATCACTAATTATCATTACGAACAAGCTTTTTCACCTAAGTTTTCCTACATTTCTTCTTCTTAATGCCCTTGAAATACTTCATAACCATACAAGAGGTCCTTTATAAACATTTTTACATTAAAACATAGGCATAAGAACTACCTATATAGATTAAGCCATTAAAGCTTGAATGAGCTTAAGATAAATAAGATTAATGGTCAAATAATGTATGGAACTAAATGGCATCTAGTTTAGTTATTTTTTTGACTATTTTGAGTCTAGTTCAGCTGAATTCCAATGGAGGGCTATTTTGAGTTAAAGTTAAAACTCTTTCTTGCATGGAACCAAGATATAACCATTTGGAGTAGGATTTCTCTTTGAGGGCATGCAACAGAGATTGTCCACCAAACTCAGCTGAAAACGTGCTCTATTTAGAAGGGTTTTAGGACTTGATCAGACCACCTAGTCTTGTAGAGGGATTGTTTGCCAGCAAGCTTGGATGAGTCATTAAGATATGGATAAACTTGCATAGGGATGAGATGATCAGCCAAAGAGGGGTTAAAATCACCTTAAGCATGTTCATTAGAAGGGATCCCTTTAGTTTTTAGTTGAAAAAAATTATAGAGCAAAAAAGAAAAAGAAAAAAAGAGGGGTATTTTCAAGATTCTACCTAAGCTGGTTTTCTTTCACCTTTTGCCCTTATTTTGCATCTTTTTTTCTCCTTTATGGGAGCTTGATGATCCTAGGCCATGCTTAGATGATGATTTGTGCTAAGGTGTAAAAACCAAGTTACGACCAAATCTTGAGCTATGGCCTTAAAAGGCCATATTTTGATTTTCTTTGATGTTTTATATAGAAGTTTTGTAACAAACAAGTTTCCATCAAGAATATTTGTTTTCTGAATGTTTCATGCCAAGTTTTCTAGTTTTTATGTGATTCTTGTTAAGTTTTCTTCATTATGTAACTTCGTTTTGACTCTTAATTCTACTCATATGTTACTATGTATGATACATGCATTTTATATTCTTTTCATGCAGTATTGTCAGGTTCTATATGCTTATACATTTTTCATGAAAATATTATGCTTATGGCAACATCACCATGCATGTTATTGTACCTATGTATGTTCATGTTGATGAGCTATTTTATGTTTAAATTATATATGAGAAGCATTTTATGACATTTTCAAGCATTAAGATGATGACTCATATGTCCATGCATTTTTCATGATCTACAAACGTTTATGCAATTTTATGAATGTTGGGGTCATTAAGATCATTTTCCGTGATCTAGGGACTTTCAAGCAATTTGATGTATTTTTAGAGTTATTTGAATCATTTTCCATGACTTAGGAGTTATTATGTAAAATTTCATACTTTTAAATCATTTTCTATGATATAAGGACCATTCCATAATGTCCATGCATGCTAGGTCTATTTAGGCTATTTTCCATAATCAAAGAATCGTTTTGCAATTTCAGGTAAGTATTCTGGAGTCATTTTTATGATGTTATGCTTTTAATTTAATATGTTTATACGTTAATTATAATATAATATTTTTTTAAAAAATTTAAGGTAATCTTCAAATTAAAATAGTCTATAAGTGTGCTTCCAGTATGTAAAAGTCAACTCATTAATCATCTTGTACAAAGGAATACTTTTTTTGAACAAGTAAATCAGAATTTTCATCCTAAAAATAAAACTTTCATATTCCTCCAAGTGTTCTGGATGGGTGCGAAACACATTTTGATTTTGAAAAAAATATAAAAATCTAATTTACTTAAGATGAGAAAAAATAATTTTAATTATAAATAATTTTAAAAATGGGGAATTATAATAATGTAAAAAAAAATTAAAACCAATCATAATTAGGACTTTAGTTAACAAGTAACTAAAAGGTACTGATTTACGATCGTCATGAGAGGGATCGATTCTTACTCATGATTACAATTGACACCTAAACTCTTTTCATGTGAACTTTGGTATAAACGTATACCTTGGAGCTTTTTTGAGGGTTTTGTAACCTTTAAAATTTGAGCTTTAGTAGGTGACCAATCTTATCTAGCCAAAACTAGATTGGTAGTGACTTTAAGTTATTTGGTCATTTTGTAATGGCATTTAGGGTTAATTTGGACGTACAATTTGTCTGACAGTTAAGTTCTCTCCCAATATGAGAAAATAAAATACATATGTTTAAGTCTGTGTGTTGGATCTGTGTTTGACATGTTATAATAGCTTGGCAACTCTATTGGGGAATTCATAAGAGTCATACCTAAAATTAATTATTTGTTAGCTAAAATTATTGATTAATTGGTTTTAACCGATAATTAGTTATAATTCCCCTAGTTTTCACACTTTTGTTTTGTGAATAAATTTGTACATATTTTTGTTGTCTTATGTTTTTGACATGTTTTCTTTGTGGGGAATTTAGGATAAGGGTTACGAAATGAGTCATAAAAAGGTTTGTTGTTTCTTCATACACACAAATCATGTGATTTTCAAGACATAGGCCCATTATGGGAACCCAATCATTTAGAAAAGGGTGAAGTAGCTGTGCCTTCTGAGGTGTTAGCCTTTATCAAGCCAGTAAAAAACCAACCGGATGTGAATTCCTATGCTTTCCTAAGGTGTTAGCCATGTCATGGGCTTGGAAGATACTCTCATTAGAATTGAACACTTTCCAAAGGAAACCTGTAAGCATTAGGGTCTTCTTTAGTTTTTTTTTTCAAACTTTGAGAATCTATCTAGATGTCAAACCTAATCCTCATATGTGAACCAAACTTTGCCTAGTTAGAGCCATACCCAATTTCGAAATTATTGAAAAACTAGAAACAAATGAAGGAACAATTTGAACTTTTTTTTTTTATTTTGCAAGTTGTAATATACTAATAATACTTGTTTTAGATTATCTTTTTATGTCCAAGTTTTATCTTTATCAATATTTATATTTGAGTACTAACTTATGTTTTCTTGTCCATTTTCTTTTGCATACATCGTTTGCATATGAGGATATTTGCTTTAAACAAAGCTTTCAGACTACTGGGATTTCATTGGGATTCATGGAGGACCACGTAAAAATGATTGTCATCTGTAAGGAATTTCAGAAAGTTTGCGAAGACTTAGAGAGTAATTAGAAGGTGAAGGGAGACTATTGACTAAAGGGTTCCATTTCAAAATTGCTGAGGATTACTTATCTAGATCTATGATAGAATAATTTAAGACAGCTATTTAAGATTTGGGATTAATAGGGAAAGGTGAAGTAGATCGATTCACCAAAAAGTATGGCCACATAGCATTACTCCTCAAGATCCAGATGGATGAACAGCTAGTATAGGTCATATTAGAGTTTTAGGATCCATCGTACTGATGTTTTTCCTTTAATCAAGAAGAGTTAAACCTGAAATTAAGGAGTATTTGGCCTTACATGGACTTGGGTCTTTGGATTCGTACCCATATATTGTAAAAAATGCAAGCCTACTTGCTTTAATAGGAGATTATCCAGGGTCTTAGACTTGGATATCAAGTCAGATAGTCAATATATTTTAAGGAAGGCAATACTAATGTCATCTTTAGGATTTTCTATGTGAGCTCATTCACATTTGTTTAGAAAGTGAACAGGTCATCGATTTGTTTGCTTTGGCTATCTATGGGTTAGTAATATTTCCAAGACTTTTAAGGCATATTGAGGTGTTTGTAGTGGATTTATTTGAGTGATTGCATAAGGGCATTCACCCGGCCCCAGCTATCCTTATTGAGACATTCTGTACTTTAAATATATGCCAAAAAGAAGGCAAGAAGAGGTTCATCGGATGTGCATTACTATTGTTCTTTTAGGCTTAAAGTCATTTTTGGGGTGGAGAGGACAAGATAATCGAGTCGTATTTACAGAATTTCATCCCCCCTTTAAATATTCAAGAAGAAAGAATGGCTTGGGTCAGGAAGTGAGAAAAAATGGATAGAGACCTTCAGTAATGTGACTTCAAAAGGCATCACATAGAGGGCACCGTGGTTTGCACCCAAGGCTTTTACTTATCAATGCAGAGACAAGCCATTTATCCCATTGTTAAGGTTGTGGGGAACAGTCAGATACACACCACTACTTGTTTGAGGACAATGTAAGTCAAAGTAATTTATCCCGATGACCTCCAAGATAGCTATTGTAGATCTTGAGTACCAAGGAGAAAAAATACAATAGTGAGTGGCAAAAAACTGCTATGTGTTGGAAGGAGAGATATGAGTTTGGCCCAAGTGCACCCACAGATGAAATTACTCCAGGGTATGTTGCGTTCATGGGTGTAATTTGGTCTTCCTAAGTATGGATAGGTCTATTCCTTAGGTAGTCATTCGATCATAGTCCATCATCCTTTAGAGATTGATCTCTTTAAGAAAGAGTTTGCAAGGGATAAGAAAAAATGGAATTATGATAATCGAAATCTCCAAGAGGAGGTCACCTATATGAATATAACAATGGGAGCTAAGCAAAAAAAGCTCAAGAAGATATCTAATGACTAAGAGTTGATAAAGACTAATTAGGTTAACAAAATAAATAGATAAAGCTCACCAGCACATATAGAAGCTTGAGTAGGTCTTGGGCGAGCCATATTAAAGAAATAGAGGAACTCCATCAAGAATTGAATGCATGGAAAAACAAGGTTTTGGAAAATCAAGTAACGGTGTCCATGCTTGAATGCAAGCAAAAGGATTGGGAAAAGAAGCATTCCCTTATGACGTCAAATATGGAAATGTATCTTTAAGAGAATGAAGAGCTCAGAGGTGTTTTGAATGAAAAGCAAAGAGATATGTCCTAATTAAGGCAAGAAAAGGATACCCTTTATAGGACTATTCAGGATATAGGATAGCAGCTGCAGTAGCAAAGGGATGACATTATATGGAAAAATGTAGGAAGTTGGATGTATTGGTAGACAGATATACATCGGCCACCTTATTAAATAGATTTACCAAGTAGTGATTGGAGCTAGAGAGATGGTCAAAAAGGTCAAGAAACTAAAGCTGTTAGGAATACCCTAAGGATGAAAGATATTTTGATGTATTTCATTAGTTTGAACTGATTATTCATATTTATATATTCGAGTTTTCATTATATCATTGCTTCTCTATCTTCATTTAATTTACATGTTAAAGTAAATGTAAGCAAATATGGCTCATTGATAACTTGTGTTTATATCGTTAGATTGTTGCATATAATGCACTTTTTATGCGGGAAAACAACATTATAAGGTAAATAGTCTAAACTAATAGTTCGTAGTCTATGGGGTTAATGTGAGCAATTAACTCGTGTTAAGACTAATATGTTATCTAAATATAAAGGAGAGATGGCTTGTCTTGGCCATCTAAAGCAGGCTGACTCTTGAGTAGAGACATAGATGTATTGCCTAGAAGTGGTGGTAAATTGGCCTGGACTAAAGTGTAATTAATCCATTAATAAGTTCATTTAGTTGGACTAATTCACTTTTGATCTCATTGAGTAATTACCTTAATCTTGAGTAAGTAATTGATTCCATGTGTATAACTCGTATACTTTGACGTTCCAAAGGCTGGAGTGTCTAGAAGTAGTAAGCCACTAGACCAGTTTGTTAGGTATATGACTTATACTCGATGAGAGTTTTACTTATAGATATAGAATCTTAGCTCTTGAAAAGAGTTAAGATTATCCCTTTAAAAGGCATTATAGGATAGTGAAAATGGATGAGGTTTTGGTCATTTGAATGTCAAATGATAAATTATTCATATGTGATGAACAATCATTTTCACATAGAGAGTATAATGAAACTTTAAGATAAGGTGATCAAGTAGGTAAAATAAACTTTAACCTTAAGTTGATTATGTATATCATATGAGGGTATTACACATATGACAAGGTCATTGAACTAAAAAGCTATTTATAAAGCTTATGTAATATGGTATATAATTGGAAGTGTAGTCTCAAATCTTTAGTGGTATGACTCTGAGATAAAGAATTATGTGATTAATTATTCAGTATGGAATAATTAATATATAGATTATTGGAACCTAATTATATATGTCCAATTAGTCCTCTATTAGCTCAACATAATTCTTTAACGGATGGTTTTTGATTGAAAAACTCGAAGCCCGATGATTCTCAATATTGTGAAGTGGTATGCCAGATACACTCTTTTTAAAGGTGTAGGCATTTGCTTCAGTAAATGGTAAAAGATAATTTTTCTTGTTATTTATTTAGAATATATATTTAATTTGATTAAATATTTATTTAGACAAGAATTAGCAATTTAAATTAATTATATTTATCTTTTGATAAATATAAGAATTAATTTAAATTAAATAGGTATAGGAAATTAGTTATTTATATAATTAATTTAATATCTATAAAGTCTTGTTTAAATATTTATTAATACATTAAGAAAAATTATTTTATTTATTTATTTTTAATATGTGATGAAATTAATTATTTTAATATAGTTAATTTTATTTTGATAATTAGTACATAATTATTTTATTCGAATAAAATTACCATATTTTATTGTGATTAGAATTAGAGTTATGAAAAATTATTAGTTTAAATAAAATGGTTTAATCAGAATTAATTATGTATTCAGATTAAATTGTTAAACTCCTTAAAATAAATTAGCCAAAATAATGTTTGGGTACATTAAACCTTGGCCGAATTTGAGGCTTACACCTAATTAGTGCTGGTGGTAACAAAAGTTTTAAGGAGTGGCTAAAATAATTATTATCCATTCATTAAAAATTAGGGCCACGTAATTACCTGATTTAAATAAGCGATAGTGCCTAAGCATAGACACCCTATTTTGTTAGGGCCCTTAATTGACTTTTTCCCTGTTTTAGAGGTCACATAGAACTTTCTAGTTTTGGATCTTCTCGAATTAGTTATAGATGATGGAAAAGTCCAATTGAGGTTTTAGTTGGTTCTAATAAGCTTAGTTTAATGTAATAAGGCATCTTAACTTAATTGTCTGATTTAGGGGATTGATAATGAATTTTAAAAAATCGAGACTTAGGTCCTAAAAATCCAAGAATGTCAAAAGTTGACTGGTTGGAATGTCTTAAGGTGATTAGAGTGGTTATTAATGTCATTTAGCTGAAAAAGAGACTTATTTTAGAAGTTCAAATCAAAAGTCAACATAATAGCAAAAATCAACTATAGGCAAGTCAACTGTAAAAAGTTAACTTTTTAGCCTGCAGTTAGATTTTGAAATTGAAAGAGTTCTACAACTTAAATTTCAAAATTGATTTCACCAAAGTAAAATTTAACATAGACTTTTGGTTAACAAGGTGTAATTGGGACTGGGTTATAAAAGAACCTTAGGAAATTAGAAAGTTGGGAATTCCCAAGGCTCGATCTAAAAGGTCCATGATAGAAAATTTTAGATTTTTTGTTGAAAAATGTCATTAGGACACAATTTTACTATGGCAAAGAACATTTAATTGCATTTTTACATGTGCACATCATGGTCAATTGAATGGAATAAAAATTTGTACAAGATTAGTATAGAATTTAGTCACAGGCAAATTTCAACATGTGTTTAGTATGAGAATTTTGTTCATTTTTCTTTAATGGCAATAATGTAATTTCCCTAAAATTAGTTAGGTGGTTAGTTATTAAGCTAAGATCAATCAAAGGTGATTAAAGCTTAAATCATCAACTTAGAGGCCTATAAATAAAGGTGATTAGCCCTCATTTAATAGCTTTGAATCATTTAGTAAATTTAGAAAAATCTAAAATTCTTTTTTTCTCTCAAGCTCTCATCATCTTTGGAGAGGGAAGCAAGCTTGGAGTAGGTATAATTTTTATTATTCTTTTTTGAATTCATTTTAATTTCATCTTTTAGATGATTGAAACATGATTTTCCTTGCTTGTACATGATTTGCCATGATGAATTGTTATGATATTGTGTTTAGCCTTGAGGAATCTTGATGATGCCATGCTTGCATCTTGATTTAAGCTATGATTTGCATTTTTTTTTGATATTCAAAGCTTGATCTCATGATCAATTATTGAAATCTAGCTTACATCATGATGAATGAGCTTGATGAAGTGTTCGACTAAAGCATTTTTATTAGACCTAGGTTTTAGCTAGCATGAATTCAGAGGGATTTGATGATTTCAGTTCAACTAAACTAGGATTTGATGATATCGAACTAAAAGTCTTGAAGTTTAAATGTTGAAATCTTGAATCCTTTAGCTTAAAAAGAATTCGAACATGAAAAAAATAACGTAAGCTTGGTTTGGCTAGCTTAAATTTAGAGGATCTTGAGTTTAATTGATTTTATTTCACATAATCTTGCCAATTTGAGCAAGTGTGAGCTGATTCGAACTTAAACCTAGTTGATTAGAGCTTGAATATGGTGTATAATGATGAAATCACAAGTTCTTAAGCTAGGTCAGTGTTCGAACAATTTAGAGAAGCATCCTTTAGGTTCAACCATGGTATATATTAGGTGAACTTGAGTGGGCTCGACGTAATTGATGCTTAATTGGTGAAACTTAGATGAATTAAGTTGGTTTCTACTTTGGTAAGCTAATATTTATGCTTAATTGAATGAAGTTAGAAGCTTGCTTATTCAATTATTGAGCTTAGATTGTTGAAAAGCATGGATTGACTGTTAAGCATGTAGATTGAATTGAATCAAAGCTTGTTTTCTTGTGCTTGATTGTTGAAAGATAAGAATTGATGAATAGATGAGCATGATTGTGTCTAGAAACATTCGGCTATATTGATTTTTAGTGATAGAATATGTTTTGTAGATGTGTAGAGATTAGAACCTTAGGATAGTATTCTAGGTGTTTGATTAAATGCATGATAGGATGTTTAGGTTGAATAAAAACTTTGTTTTCTCAAAAAGATCCCCCAAGATTAAGCTTTGGTTCACTTAATCAATAGGTGAATCAAAATTTTGTTTTGCATAATAAGCTCTTTAATGGGTAGCCTGGGGATATTATATAAAATAGCTTGAATTAAAGCAAATTTGGAGCAACTTAAAAGTATTTTTAAATGTTTAAATATGCTTGATTAAGTTTAAAACTTAGTGAGCTTTAATGTGAGTCATTAGAAAATGATAGGGTGAATCAAATTGCATGGTTTAGTGTCACTTTGGCTGCTGGTTTCAGCACTTAAATGTGTGGTGTTAGTGAGCTATACACTTGCTAAGAATAAATAATAGTGAATAAAAATGACAAAATTGGAGTTTTTCACGTGACTCCGAAGTATATCGCCAACATTGAAAAACATGTTTCTAGGCATTAGCACTAAGGAGTCTTTGTTTTTTTTTCCCATCTATGACATTTATAGATTTTGTTTGGCCTCATTGCTAGACATTTGAATGCTCAAAAATGTGTTTTAAAAATGTGACAATAGGTTTTATGGTCATAAGTTGCATCAGAGTTGTAGTTGCAGTCTAGCACTGTAGTTTTGAGGAAAAGATATACGTTTGTTAAGTTACAGGTGATGTTAACATTTTGGGAATTTTTCACATAATCTTCATTGATCAGGCTACGTAATAGGCTATTGAAATGATTGATTTCATGATTAGACAAACACAGTAAAATTTTGGAACACAAGCTGTTCACATGGCTCTATTTTAGTGCCGGATTAGTATTATAAATTTCTTTGATAAGGATAATCATTTTTAAAAATTTTTCTCATATATTTAGATAAAAATAGAATGAATAAGATTTCCAAACATGTATGGCTTATCTGGTGGGTATTTCAGACAAATCAGGAAGAAAATTCAGAAGGTAGGCTGGTAGGACTTGCTATGCAATGTAGTAGTATCTAAATAAAAAATTTATGTGACAGCTTAAATGATTTTCTAACCTTTTTTTGAATATTTTTAGTTGAAGTATAGTGAGTCAACAGTCATAGAGTTTGATTTGGTGATTTTATGTAATAGGAGTAATCCAACATAAGTTTGGAAAGCTTGAGAGGTCCAATCTATCCCTATTTTAGTTCTCTCCAAGCTTGGTGTCTACTATTCCAAGGCATTTGGATGCCTTGGAATTAATTTCAAAAGTCATGTTAGTGAGTGAACGGGTCTAAGAGTACTCTATGTAAGGTCCCTAACGATTTACACTAAAGCTTTCGAGTTGAATTAAATAAAATTGATTTTTAATATTGTTTCCAAAATTGTGATTTTCCTTAATTTAGTCCAAATGTGCTATTTTCGTGATTTCTTTTAGATTAAGTCAAAATTGATAAAAAAAACATTAAAAATGGAGTCAATAAGTGAGCATTTTTGGAGTTAAGCATTTTTTGTGAAAATTTTCCTTTTTTAAATGATTTCTGTTCTAAATCTATAGTAAATTTGAGCTAGTCTCGACAAGAGTCCTAAGATACATTTTTTAGCAATATTTGTTTGATTTTGATAGAATAGATAAAAGAGGCATTGTGATTGAACATATATGATTGAAATTGAGGAAAAAAGTTTGAATATATGTGATTAGTTGGTGCTAGTTATTAAGCATCATGAAAGGGATCGAGTCCTTTTGGCGTAACTGACTCTAGACTGCAACTTTATACATCTCTAGTATGCATAGGTCATAATATTGTTCATTTAGAGTTTCGTAACTCTTTAGTGAATGGTTTTAATAGGTGACCTATCACACCTATAGCCAAAATAGATTGGTGGTGACTCTTTAACCTAGTCACTCTCGTATTTCGATATGAGAGTTTAAGATGAGCTATTCGTTTGACTGGTTGGAGCCTTATAATGGTTCAAAGTGTTGTCTGTTATGTTATATTAAGGGTCGTATCTCGATATATTACGACACTAGAGATTTAAGCTAGACCATTTGTGCCACCCTTAGGGTTTCTAATCACAACATCTCCTGATATTTATCCTGTTGGCAAAAGGGTGATCTTGAAGGAGAATTAAGCCATACAAATTCAGAGTTGATTGAGAAAAATGGCAGAGAATAATGGAGAAAGCTAGTTTTTTGAAGCTTTCACACCCATCTAGGAATTCTTGGATGTGATCTATAGATCTATAACTCAAGTACTTGATTATGGTGGTTTTATTGTATATAACAACACGATATATTATGATTTGGTTTAAAAATTTTTAAAAATTTTATTGTGCAAACTGATTTGTTTTTTCCATTGAAGGCTACAGATTGACCAAGTCAGAGAATAAAGTCAGATGACATTGAAGTTCCTAGAAGAAGCACAAGAGGAATTTAAGCAAGTGATGCTTTTTTATAGATGTAATGTAAAAACGATTAATAATCTGTAACTAGAACTCTTTGCATTAACGAAAACCCTTTCGAGTTTAGGATTAACATTTAAAGCAAATATTGTTAGAATAATGCATAACTTTTTTTTAGAATTATGTAACATACTTTTTTACTTTCATTCGATAATTTGCACTTGTGCTCATTCATATATAATGAACCATGAAATAAAAATCTAATTTAAAGATATTTTAAGGTACCAAAATAGTAAACCTAAGAAGAAATTTTGAGCAATTTGTATAATACCTGGTTAAAGAAAAGATGATGGAGAATGAGCAAATTAAGAAGCTGGAAAGAATTGAGGTCACATATAAAGAGTCTCAAAAGGCTATAATGAAGAGGCAAGATGAAATATAGGCCCAAATATTGAATTTGGAGATTATAGCTAGGAAAGGAAAAGAACTTGAAAACGTAAATCAAGGTTAGTAAGGGAATATTACTAATAATACTGCTGACATTTTTGGGACTGTATTACAAGAAGGATAGACTCAATAGAATGCACAACCTGTGGAAACCACGTCCATTGTGAAAATCAATCTTAAAGCTCTATAAAAAATGGTAGGCTTAGGACTAGGCTCTAGTTCAGAAGACCCATTAGTTCTAAACTTTGATGGGCTTATGGAACAGGAAAAACATAAGTAAAAAGCCTAAAAACAAGTTGACTTAGAAGCCAAAAAGGGAAAGGTTTAGTTTCCAGAAAAAATGGTTAAGGCCATTGAGGGTGAAGAGGAGACCAGTAGTATGGATGCCGATAAGCTAAGTTTGGTGCCAGATTTAGTCATTCCTCCAAAATTCTAGGTCCTAGACTTTGAGAAATATAATGGCACCATATCCCTACAAGCTTAAATTAAGATGTTCATCTAAAAGATGATACGTTATAACCACAATGACAAACTATTAATTCACAACTTTTAGGATAGTTTATTGGCATAGCAACAAGGTGGTATAATAAACCTACCCAAAGCTAGATCCAGAGTTAGAATGATTTGGCCAAGATATTCCTTCAACGTTATAAGCATATGACATACTGGGTCCTCAATCAACTTACTCTCTATAATATGGAGAAGAAGTCAATAGAAACATATAAACAATATGTGCAAAAATAGATGGCTCTTGCATCTTAGGTTCAACTACCTCTAACCGAGAAAGAGGTTACAATGTTGATTGTGAGTACCCTATAAAGTTATAGGAAATGCTACGAAAAACTTCACTAACCTAGTCATCTCTAGTGAAATGATTGAGACTACCATCAAGGAAGGAAAAATTGATAGTAGAGAGTCATCTATCACTAAAAAGGCTGGGCAAGCTAAGAAGAAAGAAGAAAACCAAACCACTACTATAATGGCACAAATTACTAAACCAAACCGTTAACTATGTGTCGCAACGTGCCCTGGGGTAGATCCTCACAGATCTAGAGGTGTATATGACTTAAAATATTTTTTTAACTTGGAAATGTTTTCTTGATTGAGACTTTTCCTGTGCGACATGATGAGAATGAGAAAGTACGAATTCTCAGCTTGTGATGCAGTGAAGGGGACCATAAGATGAATTGTTCATCTTATTGGTCTTGGATGACCATTACGAAATGGCCAATACTTAGAGGTACCATCGATCATTTTGGGCTAGGCATGATGGGATGCCTATTGAAACCTATGTCTTGAGTTATGAAACTCGAAACATTGATTCCATGGTCTACGTAGTACAAAGATTCACCGTTTGTGTTCAGGAGTTGGTTACACACGATGAGCCATGAACCTCTTCGCGATGCCCAAAATCAGTACCTTACTAGCTATGTCTTATCTCTGTTTTGATTTTTTTGATCTTAACTCCTCACTATTTCGATATAACTCCCTTTTAATGCATGAATTTTATAAAAATACAAATCCAGGTTTTGATAAAAGATTTAATCTCATACACGCCCCAGAGAGATGGGGAATATGGAGATTTTCAATAAAAATGACCTCTAGATTTACTTTGAAAAATGAAATTTCCACTTTGGGCACTTAAGAGATACCCACGCGGAATATTACCTTCAATTTTACTTGAAATGTTTTGAAAATATGCATGCAAATAATCATCACAAAGAAATCACGTTAGTATGGCAATGAATGAAGTAACATAAAATGGACCATTCAATGTAATGATAAAGGGAAGTGATGGATTATTGGTATTTATCTCACATTTGGCATCGATTATCTGAAAATAACTGAATCAACAATTTTTAAGATATGTGTAGGTCCCTTGATTGAACGAATTTTTTTTTTTAAATAGGTTTGACTCTTGGCACATTCATGTAAGTCTGAGAAAGAGAAAAATTTAATTGTAGTTGAAAGATAGGGTTGAAGTATCCCCTTGGAAAGGGTTGGATTATCCCTGTAGATAATGAATAATACTAACAAAGAAAGATTTTTAAATCTTGACAATTTTGGAAAGCAGGGTTGGAGTATCCCCTCAGAAGGTTGGGGTTAGAGTATCCCCGAAAGTGACATTATCTGACACTCTTTAAAGAAGTCGAGTTGGAAAACTTAAGTTGACAAAACTTCGTGATTTAAAAAATGAGTGAGCATTTTGATGATTTTTGGCAAAATAAGTTGTGAACGAGGATGGTAAAGATGTATAAATAAATTTGTGCCTTAATACAAGCTTATAGGAGGTCGAAGCAAGTTCCCAAGTCTGATCGGGGTGATACGGAGACATTCGAATGCCTCGAGATAAAATTCAGGAAAACAACTTAATTTTGGCCATGATCGACAATAGAGGATAGCATCGCGCGATCCCACTTTTCGAATCTATTCAGGATTGGCTTGAAGGCTTCAGAGGATAGATAGGATACCATCAAAATATTCCTAATATCCCAAAAAATCACTTTCTAGGGAAATAAATTTTCAAATTTAGGTCAATTACGCTACTGACAGAGTATGCAAAAAAAAGTTGTGTTTAAATTTGAAAAATCATTTTAGACTCATTTGGTATCAAAAAATTGCAAATAATACCTTTTCAAAAAGGGAATTTCATGAACTTTTTAGGAAAAGTGTTGGACAGATTTGGAAGAATCATTTAGTGGTCTTAAAGGGCCAACCAGAATGCACTTTGTTAACTCTAGGGATTCCAGATAGTCTAGGTTTGAAAAATGACAACTCTTTTATCCGGACTAATCCAGGGGTTCGTTTTAAAGATATTTTGACACACTTTTAGAGAAAAATATTTTAAAATTCATGAAAAATCATTTAGGATTTTAAAGTGATTGTTCAATTTATAACAGTGATGCTACTAGCAGGGGACAAAGCAAAGTAGAGGATATTTCTTATTTTCTCTATGTTTACGGGTCCAAACTTGAGTCATCGATATTCGAACATCCATGACTGAAGGGAAAGAGTGGCATGAGCATCGCGAACTCATTTGCACAGCCCCGAAGTATTTTAGGATGATGAAATAGCCCGTTGATCATACCACTCAAGGTTTTGACTAAAAAACAAGGCATGAACATTTAGGGAACAAGTGCAAGGCC
>JBBYHM010377433.1:0-13544 GCA_038381775.1 Adansonia rubrostipa
AAATATTAACTCAAAATTAATAAAAATAATTTTTAATATTTTATTGTTTGTAAATACTATTTTAATATATATAATTTATATATATATTTATATATACAGGAAGAGTCGGTTTCATTAAGAACATAGAAAAAAATAATAAAAAAAATAAAATTAAAAGTAAAAAGGTAATTAATTTTTTTAATAATTTTAATAATTATTATTTCTTTCTTTATAATTATTTTTTTAGTTTTACTTTGTTTTAATAATTATTAGTTTTTTTTTTTTGAAATTGTTTCAAAATTTCTATAGGTTGGTGATTTCGCAATAGTATTTATCAGAAATCGTTTCGCATGATTTTTTAATTAAATTTTATAATTTTTTTATATTAAAAAATTATCATTTGAAATGATAATTTTTTAATAGCTTTTTAAAATTAATCTATTTTGATAAATAATTTAAAAATAACTTATTTCGATAAATAAAAATTTTTTATATTATTTTAATAAAAAAGCCCCCAAGAGTCCCTATATTTACGATTCTACTTTTTTCTTTGGTTTTTCATTCTTACTATTATTTTTTAAATATTAATATAAAAATAAATTTTTTATTTTTTTATTACGTAGTATAATTTTTACTACTAAATAAATACATTTTTTTATTATTAAGCTAATAAAAATGATTTAAAAATTGATCGGTTCAATTAAAAATTTATTAAAATTTTTATTACAATAATTATAAATATTAATTTTATTATTTTAATATTAAATATAATAAATAATTAATAAAAATATATATCCTTTTTAACATGAATTTCAATATAAATTTAACCGATTAAAATTCAAATCTTGCAATTAAAAGTTTTACCATCCAATGATCCAAGTGAAAAGTAACTTCTTATAGTTTTGTGCAATCGATACGTAACTTTGACTATGCTAATCAAACGCAACGTAACATATACAAACAGATAATTTTTTTTCTATCATTAAATAAACTGCCTAAGCAACGGCGGATCTTTATATATATATATATATGTGTGTGTGTGTGTTAATATTAAATAAATTTAAATTGATTTAATAACATTAAAATTGTTAATTTAATTTAATTTAATTTAATTTAAGAAAGTTAAAATCTTTAGTATTATTTGCTATTTTTTTACATATTAATTATTACCGAAAAATTTTTAAAATTAAGAGATTCATTTTTAATTTTAAATTATAATAATGTAAACTTATGAAACCAAATTAACTTTTATCTCTATAAAACATTTGAAGGTTTAGCCCATTTAAATTTAACCTATTACCTATTATACTCAATAAAAAAATTATAAATAAAATATTATATTTGGGTTGCTTATATCCACCACTACCCACTTATATATATTACTTTTTTAATATGAATGTATTAAAATTAGATAATATTTTTTAAAATGTGTGTAATATAATGAATGGAGTATATTTTCTTCATCCCAAAATTTTTACTAAAGATCCTGTTGAATATTAATGACATTTTAATAATATATAAATATGAAATATGTATATGTATATGAAGTTGGTCGTGTGATATATGTATCAAGAAATACGTTGTAGGTTTAATTTACACAATAGATATCTGAGGTGAATGATAAATTATTTTTCAATTGCCTACTTGAAGAGGAAGAAAATGTTGACTCTCGTATGATAAAACAATTTCGTAATAGTTTCGACTATTAATTTTGTCCGAACCGTTTTTTAGTTAATATTTGAAACATTTCCTAAACGTAGCTTGGTTTTGAATTTTTTTAATTTTAAAACATTTTTTTCATCCCTTAATAATCTCATAACTATTTGTTTTAAGCTTTATATAATGATGAACTTAACGTCTGTTTTTAGGCTTTATATTGTGATGAAAATGGTTCCAATATGAGTGTGGGAAAAAAAAAAAAACAATCAGCTTTCATCCATTTTGTGTTCTATTTTTTGAGGGAGAAAACAGACAATACCTAGGATACTTATTGCAAAATCTGTCGAGCATGTTTAGGCAAGCAATAAAAGTCTTACGATAAAAGGTTGCAAACCTTGATTCGGTAAAATTTTATTCGTTGAATTTTTTTCAATAAAATAATATCTCGAGTAATCTATTTTGTAATGTTTACTTTAATTCAAAGCATGTTGTTTTAATGATTTGTTGTTTTCAGTATTTTAATCTTTTAGATTGGTTAGTTTCTAACAACTTAAGACTTTTATCGGTGTATTTAACATACTGTTTCTATTGTGTTCAATATATTTGTTAGCCCCAATACTACGTCTCAATTCTGTTTCATTGAAATTTTGATTACAAGTTTTGAATCTGAAACTTGCTTTGTTTTCATATTTTGTTTGCATAATTTTAAGAATCTAGTTATTTCATATTGGGAACAATTTTGTAATTGTTGTATTAATATTCATTTCATACAGATTCATGAATTAGTGATTGATCTTTTCCTGACATGTTTAAATTTTTATTTTTGGATTTTAAGAAGCTGGACTCCAAGACCGTGATCAGTTAGGTCCAGGAATTTTAGTTGATCCTTTATGAAATTGCTATCAAAGGAATGATGTTAAATAAGTCATTTCAAGTGGCTTCGTTAATTGAAAAACTCACCTTCGTGGAATGATTTTAAGAATTATCTTAAGCATAAGAGAAAGGAGATAGCTTGGAGGACTTGGTTTTTCTATTAAGAATTGAAGAAGATAATTAAGGCTTGGAGGAATGGGATAGGGCTCAAAATATGGAAGCCAAAGCAAATGTTGTAGAACGTGCGAAGAAGACCAACAAAAAGAAATGTTGGCTGGGGTTCTTCCCACGGGAACAAATGTGCAATTGTTAAGAAGTTTATGTGAACTTGCTTTGTTTGTAATAAACGAGGACACCATGCTAAAGATTACCATAATAATCAGAACAAGAAGAAGCAAAAGAAAGCTCAAGCTAACTTATTTGATGATAATGAGATTAAGTTTGTCGCCGTGGTGTCAAAAGTAAACTTGGTGGAAAACCCAAAGACTTGGCGGGTTGAGACCGATACTACATGCCATGTATGTTCTGATAGGAAGAGTTTCACCCAGTACAAAGAAACAGCTCCATATAAGCAATTATTTCTAGGAATCTCTTCAGTCTATAAAGTTATCAGCCGTAGGAATGTGGTGCTAAAGATGCCTTCGAAAAAGAACTAACCATGAACAATGTTGTTCATGCTCCTGAAATCCATAAGAATTTAGTGTCCAGCTCACTATTAAGCAAAAACAGATTTAGGTTAGTTTTTGAATATGATAAGTTTGTACTTTCCAAATCTTGAAAGTTTGTAAGGTGGGGTTATTTCTGTAATGGGCTTTTTAAGCTCAACATAATGATTATTATATCCAAGAACAAGAAGGGTAATAAAGGAAGTTTTTCTTCTGTATATTTGCTTGAGTTTTCTAATCTATGGCATGGTAGATTAGGTCATATAAACTTTAGGACCTTGCAAAGCATTAGTAACTTAGATTTGCTTTCGAAATTTTAGTTTGAAAAAATTTACAAATGCGAGACTTGTGTCGAATCCAAATTTATCAAAAGCTCATTTCTACTCGAAAGAAAGATGGAGCTAACCTTTAGATTTAATTTACGCGGATATCTGTGATCTAAAGTTAGTGCAAACTAGAGGTGAAAAAAGTATTTTATTATTTTTATCAATGATAGAACGAGATACTGTTATGTCTATTTGCTGAGAAGCAAAGCAAAGGCCTTAGAAGCCTTTAAACTTTTTAAAACCAAGGTTGAAAATAAACTAAGCAAGAAGATTAAATAAATAAGAAGTGATAGAAGTGGTGAATACAATACATTGTTTAATAAGTTTTGAGCAGAACATGGAATTATACATCAAACCATCACTCCTTATTTGGCTCAACAAAATAGTATACAGAATGCAAGAACTGTAGGTTGAAAGACATGATGAATGCTTTGTTGATTAGTTTGGGGTTACGTCAAAACTTATAGGGGGAGGTTATTTTAACAGCAAATTATATTTTAAATGAAGTACCTTACAAAAAATTAGATAAGACACCATATGAGCTATGAAAGGGTTGGAAACCTTCCTATAATTACATGAAAATATAGTGGTGTCTTGCTAAGTTAGCGATTCCTCCGCCTACAAAGGTCAAGATCGGACCTAAGACTGTAGATTGCATCTTCATTAGATATGCAAATAATAGTGCAGCTTATTGTTTTCTTATGTATAAGTTGGACATTCTTGACATTCATGTCAATAAGATCATTGAATCGAGGAATGCTTCATTTTTTTGAAAATGTATTTCCATATAAAGAAACACACGAAAAAAAGACTATTAAGAAAACTCATGAGGACTCGAATAGTGATCCACCAAAAGGTAAGGAGGAAGAAGTTGAACCCCGAAGAAGTAAATGGGTTAAAGTACCGACTACGTATAGCCGAATTTTTTGACTTATCTGTTAGAAAATGAACCTCAGACTTTTAAAGAGGCTATGTCATCTTCGAAGCACCATTTTAGAGAAAGGTCGTTAATAATGAAATTGAGTCCATGCAAAATCATACATGGAAACTAGTGGTCTTCCTTACAGGCACAAGTTTTTGGGATCTGAATGGATATTTAAGAGAAAAATAAAAGTAGATGGATCTATCGATAAGTATAAAGCCTGACTTGTAATAAAGGGATACAAACAAAACAAATGGCTTGATTACTTTGACACTTACTCACCAGTTATGAGAATAACATCTATACAAATGTTAATAGCTATAGTAGCTCTCAACTATCTTGAGATACACTAAATAGATGTTAAGAAGGCTTTCCTAAATAGAGAATTAGATGAAGAAATCTACATGGAATAACCCGAAGGGTTTAAGGTTCCAAGATAGGAAAGAAATGTGTATAAGCTTGTTAAATCATTATATGGTTTAAAACAAGCACCAAAACAATGGCATTAGAAATTTGACAATATGATGTTTTCAAACGGGTTTCATATTAATAAATGTGATAAATGTGTATACATAAAGAATACACAAGATGGGTATGTCATTGTTTGTCTGTATATAGATGACATACTGATCATAGGCAGTAATGATGAGATAACTAAAGCCATCAAAGCATGGTTGACCAGTAAATTTGAGATGAAAGATATGTGTTTAGCAGATATGATATTAGGAATTAAAATTTTAAAATTTCAAAATGTTTTGGTGTTGACTTATGATCATTATGTGAATAAAATCCTTGAAAAATTCAATAAAAATAACACCAATATGGCTAAAACATCTATAAATGTTAATGTACATCTAATGAAGAATACTAGTAATGCGATATCTTAGGTAGAATATTCATAAATAATTGGTAGTCTATTGTATCTTATGAACTGCACAAGACCAGATATAGCTTACTCAATAAGTAAACTGAGTAGATACACAAATAATCCTGGACAGGATCATTGGAAGGCCATTGTAAGGATATTTAGATATTTGAGGTATAGCTCAAAATACGGACTATACTATACAAGTTATCCAACTATACTTAAAAGATATAATGATGCAAATTGGATATTTGATACTAAAGACTCGAAATCCACCAATGGATATGTCTTTACTATCGAAAGAGTTATAGTATCATGGAAATCTTCTAAGCAAACATGTATAGCCAAATCCATTATGGAATCTGAATTCATAGCTTTAGATAAAGCTGGGGAAGAAGCAAAATGGCTTCAAGACTTCTTAGAAGGTATTCCAGGTTGGTCGAAACCTAGGCCACTGATACGTTTACATTGCGATTGCTAATTTACAATAAGTAGGGCACAAAACAGTTTGCATAATGGTAGTCTCGACACATTTGTCGAAGACATAATACAATAAGGCAGTTACTCTTAAATGAAATTATCTCTATTAACTATGTGAAATTAAGGGATAATATCACGGATTCGCCTACAAAAGTCTTAACGAGAGAGCAAGTCTTTAAATCATCGAGGGGAATAAGACTTAAGCCTATAAAATAAAAATTACATAATGGATACCCAACCTGGTTGATTGGAGATCTGAAGATCTAGGTTCAAAGAGACAACTAAATTATGATACTTAGTGAGAGCACTAAAAGAGTTAAACATTCTTACCCATTCCTATGATGAATCAGTGCTGTTTGCAAAAGGTTAGGCTAAACTATGTTTTTAATAATTCTTATAGCTTGACAAGATCAAGTGAGTTATAGCAGGATACCCTTAATAAGAAATCACCGATGTGAGTGTGAAACGTGGCCATTTTTATGAGAATTGATAAGGCTAAATTCTCTAAAGCATTCGCTGAAACCAGGAAATGATTGGGGCCAAAATGAACACAGCTATGTGAACCAATGGTGTTTGAAGAGGGATTGTGTGACACATATTGTCTGGGTTTACATGAAAAGCTGAATAGTTCAAGATATCAAATTCACTAGTTAGCCGAATAAATCCGATAGTTGTCGCTACAGAAGGTTCAAGGCTAAAAGCTAGCTATCCAAATGCAATAACTTCTCAAAGGTATTCTCTCTCATTCCAAGTCAGTTAATTGTTTTAATCAGACAATTTTCACTAATGTAGGGGATTGTTGGATATTAATGACATTTTAATAATGTATAAATATGAAATATGTATATGTATACGAAGTTGGTCATGTGATATAAGTATCGAGAAATACAGTGTAGGTTTAATTTACACGATTGATATTCGAGGTGAATGAGAAATTGTTCTCAAATTGCCTACTTGAAGAGGAAGAAAATGTTGACTCGTCATATGATAAAATAATTCCGTAACAATTTCGAGCATTAATTTTGTCCAAACTATTTTTTGGGCAATATTTGAAAATTTTCTTAAAGTACTTGGTTTTGAATTATTTTAATTTTAAACAATTTTTTTAATCCAAAATGGCTCTTTTAATAATTTCTTGACTTTTGTTTTAAGCTTTTATATGATGATGAACTTAATGTTTGTTTTTAGGCTTTATATGATGATGAAAATAGTTCCAATCTGAGCGCAGGAGAAAAAACAATCAGCTTTCGTCCACTTCATGTTCTATTTTTTGAGGGAGAAACTGTATCACCCTTTTGGTTCGTTATGTTATCGTTTGAAAGTGCTATTGAACAGTAAAGAGATCGAGGAGGCCTGGGAGACATATTGCAAAATCTATTGAGCACGTTTGGGCAAGCAGTAAATGTCTTAAGGTCAGAGGTTGCAAACCTTGACTCAGTCAGATTTCATTTGTCAAATTTTTTTCATAAAACAATATCTCAAGTAACCTAGTTTGTAATATTCACTTTAATTCAAAGCAGTGTTGGTTTAACGATCTGTTGCTTTGCAGTATTTTCGTCTTTTAGATAGGTTAATCTCCAACAGATCCACCACTGGGCCTGAGCCAAATTAAAAAAAAAATTGCCAATAGGCAAAGGAGAAAGAAGTTCGGTGTCCCTTAAACAAAGTCTTAATTTTGAATATTGTGAACGGAAAAAATCAACTTCGAGACAAACCCAACTCAATTCCAAAATAATAGGACCCAATGTATCTTTCGGATATCAAAACTATCATACAAAAAAAAAAACACTTTACAAAATAGAGTTGCAATCTCAAATGATACAGTAGAGAGGAAGCGGATGAAGCATACCTAATACCACTCCCTCTTCCTAGTCAGTGCCATATCCAAGTTAATTTGAGAATTATCCATCCTGATTGAGATAAATTTCTTTCTGGTTTCATTTATCGGTGAGATAAATTTCTTTCTGGTTTCATTTATCAGTAACTTTATCACCTGAAATAATAGAAACTCAACATGTTGTTTGTACGGAAATGAAAAATAAAAAATAAAAAAGAGCTCTTGGTTAAAGTAATTAAGCAAGCAAAGTTTGTAGAATCCATTCCTTACTCCATCAGATGATTATAAGCTTTCCTTCGTTGTCACCATATAAAGATACCCAGAGGCAGAGACAAAGACTACCGTAAATCCCTTTACCTCAATCGTCCAACTTTGCAACTGTAACTTTCACCTTTGTTTTATCACAATAATTTTGAACTTTTAGACCTTAGAAGTAGAAAATTACTCTATACCATCAAAGTATCATATAAAGGCTGCCGGTTATAGCTCTGGTTTCTTGCCAAAAAGACAAAAAGTCTGACCGTGAAATAAATGTAGATACGTGTATTTATTAAACACGAATATATTTAAAAATTTTAAAATTCTTTCATATATTTGGAGGAGAGATTATATCTCATAAATAATCAATACTTGTAAGATATAAACATTAGGAGTCTGGAGTCCGGATAACATTAAGCAGAACAAATCAATATCTACCACCAACCAGGAGTAATTAGAATTGATGTTCGTTTTAGATTTTTCTAAGCCTATTTTTCTCTTGTATAGAATCACCATCTCCTTCAAAGTTTCTTCTTAGGCATTTCTTCAGAGTTCATTCAGTACCAGCGTACTCGGTATCAAATAGTGTATTGGCCACAACCTTTTTTTGGCTTAAACCTTTGGCACATGTTCAGGCTTTCTAAGTATATACCAATGAAATTAATCGAAGGTTGAAAAAGACTAATAATCTGCTGGATCGAGCTGGAGAGCCAAGTGCAACAATATAAAAATACAAATCCATGTAAAACTTTTGAAGGGCTTCGCCGGCTCCACCAGTCTATAGTACAAAAGAGACATTCGTAAATTTAAGAGAATCTTTGGTCTCTGCAAGAAGGGCAAAGATGGTGGGATTCTCTTTGAAAAGATCCTGCAGCGAAGCTTCGAAGACTTTTTTACCAGAACACCAAGTGATTTAACCATTGGAACACCTTGGATGCATTGATTTTTGTTCTACATGATGAAAACAACAGTTTTTAATTATTACCGTCACCAAGGTGAAAACCCCTTTCACACCGATGGGTTAAACTTGTCACAGGAAAATATGACAGTACTTGACTTTGAACACAAAGAAACAAGTAACAATTAATGTAAACTGGCATCAATGAAGCAGCTAGCTAGGAGGGTCAGAACTCGAGTACATGACCTGCAGTACGGGCATTGTGGACCAAAATTTTGGCCATTTAAGAACTAAGCTGAGCTACATTGGATTGTAGCATAAAAGCATCCATTTCAGTATTCGAGTTACTGAAATAAGTGCGCTACGACTTAAAGCCCTTAAACATCACCTGGAACATTTGCAAAGTTTGGTATCAGCATTAAGCGTGCTAGAGTTTCATCAGAATTAATATGGACATTTGCCAAACTAATAATCAACAAGCCACTAGCATTGTTTTCCCAAGCTTGTGGGACGACAAGACATCGTGATTTGTCCTTACTGTCAATAAGGGTTATTTTTGAGCAGCTTTATTTGAGAGCGCAATCAAATATCGACCCCCCAACTTGAACCTGATCTTCGTCTCGAAGCCTGACTTGCAGTACAACCCACCGGATTGCATCGACCATAAACTCGCTCTGGGCGTCTGGCCACGTTGGCGTTATGTTCTGCTTAGTTGCATGAAGACCAACGTCCCAAGAGACCTAGACGGAATAATGCTACGGTAGACGGACTTTTTTTAAAAAAAAATATTTATAGTTTAAATCTACGTATGATATATATTCAGATATAAATATTAGATATTATTTTTTAAATATATGAATAATTTAAAAAAATAAATATATATGTATTAAACACTTATATGTATCCGATACTTATCTTAAGTCTAGTAGAATAGTTGTACATCCATTATAAAAATTTTAAATTTCACAAATAAAACTAGAATTTTGCTTTTTAAAAAAATTAATTATGAAAATAAGTCAATTAATTTTAAAATGGATATAAGGTAACTATTTAATTGGCAGATTAAATTTTTTTAAAAGCAGATATATACAGAATAATAATAATAAGTGAAATATACTAAGAAATTGAGTGTCCACTTTCAAATTATTTTTATGTCGCACAATACTAATTGTGACCATTTATTATAAATTTTTGTGTAATTAATGGAAAGTAAGTTGCGAAAAATCCTAAACCCAAATTTTTCAAAAAAATTAAGTGTTTTATTTTAATTTTACAATATATCACAAAAGAAAATTATGATAAAAATAGTTAAGTTTGATTAAAAAAATTACAAAGTGGACGTTCAGCTCGAAATGAAAAGAATACAATTTTTTTTTTTATATATAGAATATTACTAATTACTCTTAAGTTAGATGTCTCATAATAAAAATTTGAGAAGGACAACGACTGAATTATTTACACTTTCCTAATGCTAAAATAAAACAGAAGGAAAGAATAAGAGCATATATTTTAGTACTGGGCAGTATTTAATATATAAATATAAATATATATATATATATATATATATATATATGATTGGATCAAGGGCTCAAACCAATTCAATTGAGATTCAGAAATTTTATTCCATTTAATATGTATCATAGAACAAAATTTTAATAAATCTATAAAAATTGATTGAATTAATAAAAAAAATCTAAAATTAAATCATCAATTTTATGTTTATTTTATTATTATTATTTTTAATTTCAATAAATTATTGGTTGTTAAGTGACTTGATTGTCACGTGACATTCACATGATAAATCCCCTGAAATTTTTGTAAAAATTTTTTGATCACTTTTTATTTTAAATAAATATTGACATGCATATGATATAATTAAAGTAGGTGGTGGTGGAGGAGGTAAGAAACATTGTCGAATTGGAATGAAAGCTGAGGAATGATTAAAATGACACTAATTATTCTGAATACATTATTTAATATCTGATTTATTTTAGATCGTTCCTACAGTTTTATTGTAAGTTCTTGAGCAGAACTATACGTCCTTGTCCCGCAGATCTTGCTAATAGATTTTGTCAAATAGCGGTTAACTTATAGCTGGACTAATCTCTCAATTTGAAAGTTTGAATGCTAACCAAATTATTATGTATCTTCTCCGTTATAGAGTAATGTACTCATCTACCTTTTGAAATTGGAGGTTTAGAATTTAAATAGTGATTACAATAATTATTTCGTAACTTTGAGTTTGCCTCTTCAAGTTTTAGTGGAAGTTGTATTTGGACAGGTTTGAGTAAGTTCGGTTTAAGTTTATTAGAGTTTGGGTTCATTTGAGTTAGAATTCTTTCGGGTTTGAGTTTATTTAGGTTTAGGTCTTTTTAAATTTGGGTCTTCTTAGATTCACATTTGAGTATGTTTTACATCATTTTTTTATTTTATGTTAAATATAATTTTTTTACGAAATTTAATATTTTAGAAAGTATATTATTAAATTATTATTTTTAAGTAAATTATTTTTTTCTATGTTATTTAGCAATATAATTTCTACCTTACAATATACTTTTAATATTAGTTTTGTAATCATAAAGAGTTAATAAAAGTTTCATCTATAATAATATTTGTTTTGATATTAATTTGAAGGTTTGATTTTTTTGAACATTGGGATGATACTTACAAGCGATAAATGAATTAAATTTTTTATGAATTGATTAAGATTTATAATTTTTTTTAGTCATTTAGCGTTTTTATATCGTATTTGTTTTCTCTTAATAATTAAAGTACTATTGAATGTAGCTTTTGAAATGCTTTATGCACTTATTTCAACTTTTTTTTACCCGTGGTTGGGTATTAGACTTGCTCAAAGTTCGGTCTACTTGCCTAAGTCTAAAGGCTCACCCGATATTTTGAAGGATTTGGACAAAAATATAAGACCTGAAAAATGGGCTTGGGTAAAAAAATTAGGCCCGATTTAAGAAATGGATGGGGCCTTGGCTCCAACTTCCAAGGCAAAGCTTGGCCCAATCCATTTTACTATTACATAATATATATTAATTTTATATTTTATATTTTATATAATTTTTGTCATATAAAAACACATTTATGTATATTATAGTGTAAACCTTAAAAACGATATTAGATTAGTTATATTTTAAAACTTAGTAAAAGAAAAATATTAAATTAATAAAGATTAAATTTAAAAAAAATCATAAAAAATATAATATGAGCTGACCTAAACGGACTTAGATTATCCATTTATAAAAATTTATGGACTTAGACAAAATTATAGGCCCATATAGGCCGGGTTTGGGCAAGCATATTTGATGTTAATATCATGCTTAGGCTTGACTCAAACCTAACCTGGCTCGGCCTATAAGCACCTCTAGGTATAGATTTTGCTTGATAATATGATTTTTTTTTTATTTTTATATGGTATTATCTATTATGACTTTTATATTTTTTGATTTACCTAATTACTTTATTATACTATTATCATACTCTAATTATCATTACTTGAAATAACAATAATACAATAAGAATAATATTCAAAGAAGTACAAAAAGTTTCACTAGCAAAATATATGAACTTTTAATATTCAATGAGTTTAACTAATTAAATTAAAAAAAATATGATAAATGAATGATATATCCCATTGATAATATTTTCAAAGCTCATGATATTATTTACTTTTTAATAAATTATTATTTCATTATATATAAAATATAAATTAAATTTTTTATATTTAATTAAATTATTAAAAGAATATTAAATTAAAATTGATAATTAAAGTTTTTTTTATAAAAAAATTATTTAATTATAATTTCATCATTTTTATTTTTAGTAGTACATTTGAATTCGAGTTAGTCTCAATGTTGAGTTTTTTCAAGTTTGGATTCTTTCAAGTTTGAGTTTATTCAGATTTAGATCATTTCGAGTTTAAACTATTTAAGGTTTAGATTTTAAATTTTTAATCAAATTCAATTTAATTTGAATTTAAACTTTAATTTTTTCGAATAACTTTTTAAATTAAAATTTATTTTATCACCTTATTTTGAGACGAAACAAATTACAAGTGAATTAGATTCAAGCATTAAATTTGGAGCAAGGAAATCATCAATTTCAAAGTCCTAACTTTCAGGTCTTCTATTTTTGGGGTTAAAGAGCATTAATGAAGAAGATAGACTTGTATTTAGCTCAAAATCAGATGGTATAAGGCATTATTAAAATCATGCCCAAAAATGTCGGTCTGAATTCAAATATTTTGATAGGAACACAAAACGAACCTGATGAATGACAACACATATATATATATATATATTTATATCGTATTGTTAATTAAGGAAGGTATATGTAGATAGGTGAGATGATGTCATATTTGCATATCAACAGTGGCCTTCAATTATTATCCTCTTTACAATTATTCTTTTAGTCCCTTTCTTCTTTATTTGTACCATTTGCTCGCCCATTATCACTCAATTTCACAGCTTGCAGTATACAAATCTACCGGATAAATGCCCTTTTCCTTTCCTCGTTTTCTTCCTTCTTTTTGAAGTTGCAAAACGTGTCTCTTCCATTCACTGCCCTATTTACATATATAAAATATAAATTAAACTTATTCATTCATTAGTTAGAGTACGAAAAAATTTAAAATGTAAATTTAAATTCAAATTTAATTTCATCTGATGACTTAAATCATTATTTAAAATTTTTTAAAATATTATTTATTTTCATATTAATATTTACATATTTTTATAATTAAATTTAAATAAAAATATTATTTTAATAAATTAA
>JBBYHM010377444.1:0-72494 GCA_038381775.1 Adansonia rubrostipa
CAGTCATAGACGTTCGAATGTCAATGACTCGAGTTTGGACCCATAGACATAAAAAAATAAGAGATATCCCCTGCTTTTCTTTGTCCCCTGCTAGTAGCACAACTGTTACAAATTGAAAAAATCACTTTAAAATCCTAAACGATTTTTCATTAATTTTTTGATATTTTTCTATCAAAACATGTCAAATTATCTTTAAAACAATGTCTTATTCACCCCTGGATCATTCCGGATGAGAGAGTTATGATTTTTCAAGTCTAAACTATCCAAAACCTTTGGAATCCAAACATGTATTATGGTTGGGCCAATCAGGCCCACCAAATGATTTTTCCAAACTTTTCAAACATTTTTTGTAAAAGGTTCATGAAATTCCCTTTTTAGAAAGGTATTGTTAGCAATTTTTTGATACCAAATGAGTCCGGGATGATTTTTCAAATTTTGACACTCCTTGTCCCTCATAACAATCAATCTAAATTTGAAAATTTATTCCCTCAGAAAATGACTTCTTAGGACATTAAGAATATTTTTTAGATCAACCCTCATCGAGTTAGCTTTCTAGCCGTATCTTGTTCGCCCTCCAAATCCTTTAAACTAATTTAGAATAAATTCGAGAAATAGGATAGCACGATGTTGTTCCCTATTTTTAGTCATGGTCAAAATAAGCTGTTTTCCTGAATTTCATCTCGAGACATTCGAATGCCTCCGTATCACCTCGATCAGGCTCAAGAACATACTTTAACATCTCACAAGCTCATATGAAGGCACAAACATATTTTACATCTTTATCATCCTCATTCACAATAAATCTTTTTGCCAAGAATCGTCGAAGGCTCACCCATTTTCTGAATCATGAAGTTTTGTCATCCATGGGGATACTCCAACCTCGCCTTTTTTAGGGACACTCCAACCCCATCTTTTTAAAGGGATACTCTAACCCTGTCTTTCAACTATAAATAATTTTTTCTCCTTTTTAGACTTCTATGAATATGTCGAACAAACCTTGTTTAATCAAGTAACCCAGATGCATCTCAAAAATTGTCAATTCGGTTTTTCCCAAATAATTGATGCCAATTGTGAGATAAATTTCAATAGTCCATTCCTTTTCTTTATCATTGCATTAAATGATCTATGTTATGTTACTTCATTTATTGTCTTACTAACATGATTTCTTTATGATGATTATTTGCATTCATGTTTTCCATTCATTTCAAATAAAACTAAAGGTAATGTACCATGTGGGTATCTCTCCAGTGCCCAAATTGGAACATTCCATTTTCAAAGTAAAATCCAGAGGTCATTTTTAACGAAAATCTCTATATTCCTTATCTCTCCAGGGCGTATATGAGATTAAATCTTTTTCATCAAAACCTAGATTTGTATTTCTATAAGATTCATGCATTAAAAGAGGGTTATATTGATATAATGACAAGATAAGATCGAAATAATCGAAACTGAGATAAGACATAGCTAGTAAGGTACCGATTTCGGGTGTAGCAAAGAGGTTCATACCTCATCGCACGTAACCAACTCCCAAACCCAAGCGGTGAATCTTTGCATTACGCAGACCATAGGATCGATGTTTTGAGTTTTGTAACTTAGAACATAGGTTTCAATAGGAATCTGATCATGCCTAGCCCTAAATGATCGGTGGTGACTCCAAGCATTGGCCATTTCGTGAGGATCATCGGAGACCAATAAGATGAGCGATTCATCTTATGGTCCCTTTCACTCTACCACAAGTTAAGAATCCATGCATTCTCATTCTCATCACATCGCAAAAGAAAAGTCTCAGTCGGGAAGACATTCCAAGTCAAGAAAATATTTTAAGTCGTACACACTCATAGATCTGTGAGGATCACCCTGGGGTACGTTGCGACACTTATAATGCAAAAATGCTATCTTGACAACTTTAACATACTTTTCTTTAATTAAATATGTTCATATCATTTTCATGCATCTTATTTGTCATCTCTTTGCATTTTTGTTACCTTTTCTATGTCAAAATGTCATCTTTGTTTGTTTGCATGAGTAATACTTGTTTCTCTTTGTGCATATTGTATTTTATTCATGATTTGTTTGTCAAAATGCATGCTTGTCCGCTATAAAAATCTGATTTTCAAAAACAAATCCCCAAGTTAAGTTCATGTTACCTCCAATAGATGTAGAATAGCATGGATCTAATGTTTTCTTAAAATTGGTCCTCCAATCTTAGGGACAAACCAAACCTTCCAAGGTTGGATTCATGGAATAAAAGGATACTTTCTTTTGTTAAAGTATTAGGCCTTGATCTTAAGTCCAATACCCTCTTTAGTGACACAATTAACGGGTTGTTTCATTGTCCCGAGCTACTCTGGGATTGTGTAGTGAATTCATGAAGCCCATGCTACTTGCCTTTTTATCATGGACGTTCGAATGTCTTAGACTCGAGTTTGGAAAAAACTTGAAATACATAATAAGTTCCCGATTTGCTTTGGCAGCATTATAATCCAAGTTTAAAAAATTATTTTCAAGTCATAAATGACTTTTTTAGAATTTTAGATGTTTTTACCTCAAAATGTCTTTCCAACAATGTCTTGTTTGTCATTAAATCATTCTAAATGAAAGAACTATGAATTTTCAAACTTTTACTATTTAAAACCCCTCAGAATCAGCAAATAGTTTCTTATTTGGGTCGTGTTGGCCCTGCAAATGATTTCTTAGAACTTCTTGAATATTTTCCTAAAAAGCTTGCAAAATTCCCCTTTTGGAAAGGTATTGTTTACAATTTAATAATTTTGAATGACTCCGAAATGATTTTTTCCAAAGTCTATGATGCCCCTTCCTTGGACACATTGCCAGCATCAAGATAGACCTATCTTCAAAAATAAATTCCACCTAGAAAGTAATCTTTTAGGATTTCTAGAATATTTTTATGCTAAACCTTATCGAGTTAACTTTCTAACAGTACCTCATTTACCCCATAGAGCCTTCAGATACACCCAAAATAAATTCAAGAAAGGGTACAATGCGATGCTATCCCTTATTTTTAACCTAATCCTTGAAACACCCTTACAGAGATGTTCGAGCATCTCATAATGGATCTGATTGTTTCCCTTGCAACATAAGCCTTTTAGAGTTAGATCAAGGCTAAAATACAAAAAAAAAATTATACTAAATCTCCTTCCTCCATATTAAAATTTTCACTAATGGAGATATTCCAACACCATTGCTCTGAAGGGATACTCTAACCACATTTTCAACTCAAAACTTAAATGTTCTTTTCGAATATCCAAGATTCTTAATTATTTTCTTAAAATAGTAATAATTTATCTTTGAGGATACTCCAACCCTATTTTTTGAGGGGATACTCCAACCTTATTTTCATTTAAAATTTAAATTTCCTTTTTTTTTTCATTTAAAATTTAAATTTCCTCCCTAATCAAAACTCCTTTTAAGTACACTTAAAATTTCTACCATAGGGGATACTCTAACCTCATCTTCCCAGGGGATACTCCAATCCCTTTTTTTTTTTAATTTCATCTGAAATCTAAATTCTTTATTGGATATACTAAGTCTCCCAATCGAACCTTTTTTGTCCCTGAAATTACCTTTAAATCCAAACACATCTCAAAGTTGTTATATTAGTTATTCTTCAATAATCAAAGACAATTATGAGATACATTTTGATATTTCCTCCTTTTCATGTTTTTATGTTTGCTTACTTTCACGTAATTTATTACATTTTTTCATCTTACTAACACTTTTCTCTTTGCAAGGACCATTGTGCATTCATGTTTCAAAACTGCTTTGAAAATTGCAAAGCAATATTTCATGTCATTATCTCTCTAGTATTTGACATGAAGTATCCAAATTTTTAAAATCCAATCCAAAAATTATTTTCTTTAAAATTTCTTATACCTCCACCAGGCATAGGTGATATAAATTTTCTTTCAAAACTTGGATTTACAATTTACAAAGCTTCATGCATTAAAGGGAATTATATCTAAGTAATGACTAAATGGAATTGATTTAACTAAAACTGAAGTGAGACATAGTTAGTAGGTATCGATTTCGGGTGTCATACAAGTGCTAAGTTTTTCCCATGCGTAACCAACTCCTAAACTTAACCAATGAATCTCAAGACTTTGTATACCTTGAAATTGGTGTTCAAGTTTTGTAACTAGAAATATTGTTTTCAATAGGCATCTGATCTTGCTTAGCCTAAAATGATTAGTGACGACTCCAAGTTTATGGCCACTTTATGATGGCCATTCGAGACTAGTTGTATGAGCAATTTGCCCTACGGTCTTTCTTCTTTCATATTACTATGTCTAATCCAAATCCTAATCATGGGATAGTTCAAAGGCTCAACCACCACCAACCATTATAGATTTTTAAGTCAAGTGCATTAAGCCCTTTGGATCATTTAAAGTTTAGAGGCATGGCACATGGCGACAGCTTGGCAATTCCACTAGGGACTTAAAGAGTTAGCCCTATGGCTAGCTATTTCTCACTTGGTTCTTGGTTTTTCGGTCTCCATAATTATTTAGATATAATTTTTTTTTTATTTTTATCTATTAATCTCTACCTTTCATGTTTTTGTCCAGTGATAGTTAGGGATTATTCATTCCTGAATGAATATTAACTTGAATAAGTATGGTATGGAGTAAAACAAAAAGGTTTGATTATTTCCTTGACCCACACTACGCACTTGCATTTGCACTAGATTCCCACCAAGCACCATGGTGTGATTAGTATCTTAATTATTAAGATGAAGTGAGCCATCTGCCTTTATAAGTAACCCTCCACATAGGCATGGCAAGACTTTCTAGGGTATAAATTACCTATGTCTATTATGAGTAACCCTCCGTATTTGCACAGGGAAATACATCCTCAAATTGAACCCGTTTCACCAAACCTATGATAAGCCTAGGATCGGGTGTCTCGGCTGTTGTTACCAAACGGAGGAGTGATTCGAATACCAAAGTAGGCATCAGCTTAAACCCATATAGTGAACCCTATAAGCTAAACCATGGAAAACCATATCAGATCACTGCTAGAATAACCTAGAGAGTAGGATTACTTGGGGAAACACTTCTTACCTTTACTCTTATATATCATGGTTAGGTGGGTGATGATGGGTGAATATTGTTGCATATGCTTGTCATTTTTATTCTCATGATCATTTTTTTAGGATATGCCATTACATTTAATGACAACCCCTCTTTAATAAGTGGGTGATGACAAACGAATGCCATTACCTACCATGCCATCTTAAAATAGATATATTTGATCAAAATAAACCATCATGTTTTTTGAACAAAGGCTTAACGTGTACTCACCGTGGATGGTGATGAATGAGCATCACTATTTAAATGGTCAGTCGTAGTCCTTGCAAGGTATCTTATTACCATGTTAAAAAGCATTTTTAATGCAAACATGTTATTATGCTGTCCATTTGATGTCTCAAAATTCATGACCATCATGTTTGTCATTAGGCATCGTACCATCTATTTTAGGGCAAATTTTGTGATGCACTTTTATTGTTATTCTTTCATTCCTTTATTCTTGTGCTTATTATTTTGTATGGTTACTAACTCATTTTCCTTTTTGCTTTTTTTTTTCATGCATGCATCATTTCATCATAATTATCGTCATTAAGGGATAATTGGCCAATGGTTTAGTGTTTATCAATAGGTGTCCATCATGGAGAAATGATCCACTTCAAATTTGAAGCCTTTTCAAGAAGTTCAAGCATGGTCAAAGCTTTGGCAACGTGAAGATAAGGTTATCCTTAAACCAGGGTATGTCTTAACGGTGCATGAAAGTGTCAAGATAGGGTACCGTTAGAATGATTGGCAAGATTTAAAGTATGTATGGACCAGTTAGGATAATATTGAGAAGGAATTATTCACAAAAAGATACGGAGACATTATTTTTTTGCTCCAAGTCCATTTGAATGTCGGCCTATTTTAAGTAGCAATCTTAGTTTTGAAAACCAGCATATTGATGTTCCACTTTCAATTATAAAGATTTGGTCCCCACAGTTGATGAATACACTACATTACTTAATATTGAGCGAGCCAAGGCCAATAGAATGTAATGCAAGGCTTTAAACCTTCCAATTTTCAAAAAAAAGATTAGCCTAGATTCTCAATGAACCAGAGACTTGGATTGAGAGTCATATCAAGATGAAGGGGAATAGTGAGTGCATCTAATGGCTAGTTGAAGGAAGCAATGGTGAATACTTCTAACCTCCAAAAGATTCAAAATACTATGCTTTAGTGATATATGGTTTGGTTATATTTCTGAAAACATTAGGTAATGTTAGAGCTACAGTAGCATTTTTTTTTTTCGGTTATGTTGCAACATCAGTCTTGCATAGATTATTATTGCCAAAATTATTCGAGCTCTCAGTTATTGCAAGAAAATGCGTACATGCTACTTCATCAGAATTGCACTACTCCTTCATATTTAGCTTATCAGTCACTTCTATCTCGAAGAAAGCAGAATGTCATGCAACTTCTTACCTAAATTTAGCCCTATCTCCAAGGTCCTCGAGAAGGAATGGCCTCAGGATATGCCCGAAAAATAATAGGTCCAAATGTTTTGAATCCTTAAAGAAAAAGAGGTGACATGGAATGCCTTTTGGTTTCACTATAAACAATCATATACCGATGCAAAGACTATAGTTGTGTGTCACTCATTGGATTATGGGGAAGCACTTGCTATGCACCCATTCTGGCCCTTTGGTAATTCTAGTCTGACAATTCATCCGCTTCATCCAAGACCTAGAATTAAAGGATTTCAACTACGGTGAGCCTAATTACAAGTCAAAAGTTCAGCTAGCCTTTCATGCATGGAAATAAACTCACTCCATAGAGAGATATTAGAGAGGGAGTAATATGAGGTATGATTGTCTTAATGTACCCTAAGGTGGACCCTCGTGGATCTATGGGTGTATAAGACTTAAAATATTTTTCTGACTAAGATATGTCTTTTTGATCGAGACTTTTCCTTCATAACATGATAAGAATGATAAAGTATGGATTCTTGACTCATTAGACAGTAAGGGGGACCATAAGATGAATCGCTTATCTTATTGGTCTCGGATGACCATCACAAAGTGGCCAATGCTTGGAGTTGCCATCGATCATTTTAGGCTAGGCATGATCGGATGCATATTGAAACCTATGTCTTGAGTTACGAAACTCAAAACATCGATCCCACGGTTTGCGTGGTACAAAGATTCACCATTTGAGTTTGGGAGTTGGTTACACACGATAAGGCATGAACCTCTTTGCAATGCATGAAATCATTACCTTACTAGTTATGTCTTATCTCAGTTTTGATTCTTTCGATCTTAACTTTCACTATGTTGATATAACCCTATTTTAATGCATGAATTTTATAGAAATACAAATCCAGGTTTTGATGAAAAGATTTAATCTCATATACGCCTCAGATAGATGGGGAATATAGAAATTTTTAATAAAAATGACCTATAGATTTTACTTTGAAAATGAAATATTCCATTTTGGGCACTAGAGAGATACCCACATAGAACATCACCTTTATTTTTACCTAAAATGATTGAAAATATGAATGCAAATAATCATCACAAAGAAATCACGTTAGTAAGGCAATGAATTAAGTAACATAACATTAACCATTCAATTTAATGATAAAAAGAAGGGATGGACTATTGGAATTTATCTCACAATTAGCATCGATTATCTGGGTATAACCAAATCGATAATTTTTGAGATGGATCTGGGTTCCTTGATTAAACAAGGTTTTTTTAAATAAAAATGAGCTTGATTCTTGACACAGTCATGGAAATCTAAGAAAAAAATTTAATTGTAGTTGAAAGATAGGGTTGGAGTATCCTTTAGGAAAAATGGGTTAGAGTATCGCCGAGGATGATGAATAATTTTAGCAAAGGAAGATTTTTAAATCTTAACAATTTTGAAAAAGTGGGGTTGGAGTATCCCCTCAGAAGGTCAGGGTTAAAGTATCCCCGAAAGTGATGTGTCTGACACTTTTTAAAGAAGTCGAGTTGGAAAAATTAAGTTGACAAAACTTTTTGATTTAGAAAATGAATGAGCATTTGATGCTTTTAATAAAAAAAATTATTGTGAATGAGGACGGTAAAGAAAAAAATTCGTGCCTTGATGCGTGCCTATGAGAGGTGAAAGCATGTTCTCGAGGCTGATCAGGGTGATATGGTGACATTTGAATGTCTCGAGATGAAGCTCGGGTAAATAACTCAATTTTGACTATAACCGAAAATAAGGGACAGCATCGCGCTATCCCATTTTCTAAATTTATTCTAAATTGGTTTGAAGGTTTTAGAGAGTGAACAAGATACCGTTAGAAAGGTAACTTGACGAGGCTTAATCTAAAAATATTCCTAATATCCTAAAAAATCACTTTCAGGGGCAATAATTTTCAAGTTTGGATTAATTACACAGCTCGTAGAGCATACAAAGGACAAGATCTATCAAAATTTGAAAAATCACCTTGGACTCATTTGGTATTGAAAAATGGAAAATGATACATTTCTGAAAAGAGAATTTCATGAATTTTTTAGGAAAAATGTTTGAAGGATTTGGAAAAATCATTTACTGGGTCTGAATGGCCTAATTAGAATACATGTTGCTAATTCTAAGGGTTTTGGATAGTTTAGATTTGAAAAATCATAACTCTCTCATCCGGAATGATCCAAGGGTTAATAGGACATCGTTTCAAAGATAATTGGACACACTATGAGAAAAAATATCAAAAAATTCATGAAATATCATTTAGGATTTTAAACCGATTTTTCAATTTGCAATAGTTATGCCACCAGTAGGGGATAAGAAAAGCAAGGGATATTTTTTATTTTTCTTTGTGTTTTTGGATCCAAACTTGGGTCATTGACATTCGAACATCAATGACCAAAAGGAAAGAGTGGCATGAGCATCACAAACTCATTTGCACAACCTCAGAGTAGTTTGGGATGATGAAACAACCCGTTTATCACACCACTCAAGGTTTCAACTCAAAAACAAGGCATAAACATGTTGGGAACAAGTGCAGGGCCATTTTCGTCAAAAAAATAGAAGTTTTAAGCTCGTTTAATCAGGATTCCAAATTTGGAAAACTTAATTTTCCCTAAGATTTTTATTGCTAACTTTAAGGAAAATACAAACTTCATGGTAATCTTCATTGGTTAAGGTTAACATGTTTGGCTTAGGGAGGTTTTGAAATTCAATTTTTGACGGCCATCAAACATGCATTTGATAAGGAGAAGACAATGAACATACAAGGGGATGGCACATAACATGAATGGGGATGCTAACTATACCAATGGTCTTGACAAAGAAAGTGTTATGCACACATCTCATGAAGTAAAGCATGCCAAAAATGATAATGACTCATGACAAAATGCAAGTTAATGTATAAATATGCTTGAAACATGCTAGGTTGAGGATTTATGCATGGATTGAAAAGAACATGATGCATGGATATGGCATAAAATACAAGAACAAGAGTTGTAAAAAATAATGAGAATGAAATAAGACACTTTGCACATCAAAAGGGGCATCAAGACATCCAAATCCTAAGCTACCACAACCAAAAGCCACAATAACGCATGAGAATCCTAAAAGGGTGATGGAAGCATGAAAGGCTTACAAAATGATAAAGATGCTGCAAAATAGAAAATGAAAGTGATTAAGTAGGAAGTTATACCAACAACGCTTCAATTTTTAGTCAAGTGGTTAAAGCAGCAGAGATAGCCTGAATTCCTCTCTTTTCCTTATTGTTAATTAGCAAGAAATAAGAGCAAAAGAAAGGTTTCAATTTTGATATAGGTGAGGATGATTTTTTAGAATGTATAGTGGCTGAAAGTGAATGTTTGGGGTTATTTTTGGATGCTGAGTGAAGGGCTATAGGATTCTATTTGTTTGATGTGTAAATGAGTTAGGAAAGCTGAAACAAGCTAGAAAAATTTTTTTTGCTGAAATATTAATGGCCTATTTATACCAGCACTTTGAAACTAAATTGGAGGTGTTCTAGTCATTTCTAAAGGGGACAAAATTGTGACAACAATTTCTACCAATGTGATAGATATAGGGTGGCCGGTTTGATTACTGAAATCAAATACTAGCAAGAATGGTGGCTGATGGTGATTTTTGTCAACAAACAATGGAGAAGTAGGGTGATCATATGATATTAACCCTTTATGATCTAATTTAGACTTCAAAAAATTGTTTTGATTAATTCACAAGTCCAAATTCGTAATCTGATATGGGTTTTAATCTTTTTTGATGCAAAAATGAGTTAATATTGAGCTTTGAATCAATAGTGGATAAGTTAAAAATGCGTCGATCATGGATACAATGAAGAATGTGTCAATACATTTGGTCCAAAAGACCCAGAATGTATCGATACAATGATTATTGTATCGATACATGTTGATGTGTATCAATACATCTACTTTACAGAATGCAAGTTTTGGTTCTGACATGGCCTAGTATCGATACATGACATGGCCTAGTACCGATACATGAGTTCATGTATTGATACACAAATTCATGTATCAATACATTTACACATTGTATTGATACCAATGGGAACATTTCAAATTTTTAGGTTGTTAGAACATTGTATCGACACATGAGAACCATGCATCGATACATTTAGGCAAAATTATAAATTTCCCCTATTTTTTATCCACAAACACCTGAAAGTACATCCTTTTACGCCACATCCTTGCATTTATTTAATATGATCCATAGGCATTCTTGACCTCCTCAAAAATACATTTTTGTTAGGTCATGTGTCTATAAAGATGAATGGAAGATCTATTACATTAATGACACCTTGCCCTTGTTTGATTTTGGGACATCACAAATACCTATTGATGAATTTCCCTCCAAGATCGAATTGCTCAATCAAAATTTCAAACAAGAAAAGGTGACATTTACCAAAGAGATCGCTTGCTTAAAGGAAGAGATGAGTCAATTAGAAACGGACCTCTACCTTTGAGATGGTGAGGTAAATCGACCTGTCAAAGAAAAGAACTATCTCAAGGAAGATCTCGAGAGTTTGAGGAAAAATTATGTGGCACTTAACAAAGCAGGCAAGTTTTAATGCCTCGAAAAGTCATCAGCTGAGTGGGCAAAAGAAATTTATACCCTTGAGAAAAAACAAAATTGATGTAAAGAAAAGGTTTGGGCTAATAAGGAGAAGATGAGAATACAACTTTGACACTTAAAATCCAAAATTTAGAGCATTCTCTACAAGCTCGCCAAGACTAAATCAATGAACTAGCAAGAGCCTTCGAACAGCGAGATTAAAAGTGCCTATAGACGATTGATCAGGTATTCCAAAACCATCAAGATCACTACTACCATCTCATTGAGCAAATTCAAGCAGCCTCGTTGGAAGTTGAACACATGATGGATGTGGCATGATCCTTCACACATAATATTTTACCTATTGGAGCCCACGAACAAAAATTGTTATATTTTTTAAAGCATGTAATGAAGCAATGTAACTGTGTTAGGCGTTTCCTAATGTAATCATATGTAATCAAGATATTCTGTTGTCTTCCTGATCGCATGCTTATTTTCATTGCATCAAACATATTCACAACATATTATAAAAGCCTAATCTGGTAATAATTTAAAGTGAAAGTGCTCTAAAACATGAAACCTACAGTTGATCATCAGTATAGCACTTATAATCATCAAAAAGCAATGGAAAACCATCACAAAGTCTGTATGGAGAAACTTAAACTCATGTATAGGGAGTCTCAAGAGTAATCACTCCATAAGAATAAAGAACTCCAAGCTTAGATTGCCGACTTAACTAAACTATTGTTGTTTTGAAGCAAAAAAGGTAAACAACTGCAACCAATGCAGGAAGAGAACAAGCCAATCTTGAAAGCATTTAGAATAGTGGTACTAAAGCCACCAATGCTCAGGAAGGGGCATTGCATGGACAACATCCTCCAACAACAAATATCCCAACAACTCTACCAATCATTTACGTCAACCTTATAATAACATCTTATCTGGTTCAAGGATTTCATGGTGTGAGCTTTTCACCGATAAACCTATAGTCCTAGATCTCAATAAACAAATAAAGTAAGAAAAAGCAAAGAGGTTATCAGAAAGTGATAAAGACTTGAACAAATATCAGTCACTAGAGAAGTGACTTTGAGCTATTGAAAGAAGTGACAAATTTGGGATCATGGATGCAAAATTATTAGGGCTGGTTTTGAGTCTCATTATCCATCTAAGTTCAAAGTGCTTGATTTTGAAAAATACAATGGGACCTCACTGCCTACCCTCACATGTATTACTGTAAAATGGTCGAGTACGAGGAAATGAGAAATTTCTGATTCATTACTTTTAGGATAGTCTAACCGGGGCTACTATTATATGGTATATAGGGCTTGATCCCATAAGAATTTAGACATGGGTAAATTTGGCACACGCCTTCCTTAAACAATATAAGCATGTGATGGATTGGACTCTAGCTCACATTTCTTATATAAGCATGGAAAAGAAATCCTCTAAAAGATTTAGGCAATATGCTCAAAGGTGGAAAGAGGAGGTAGCTCAAGTTCATCCTTCTTTGACTAAAAAAAATGACAGTCATGTTTGTCAACACTTTGTGAGCTCTCTACTACAAAAAGATAGTAGGAAATGCCACTAAAAATTTTGTCGATATGGTTATATCGGGTGAAATGATTGATAACGCTATCAAAAGTGGCAGGATATCCATTGAAGAATCATCCAAGTTAGTCAAAAAGTCAATAAATAAAGGTAAAGAGAATAAGATAAATATTGATAGTGAAAGTCATGCAAGGTGTAATCCAAATCTGCATCTAGCATAGGCTATGTACCTCTTGAACATGTTCAATCCAAGTCTTAACCCTTATTCACCCGTGCCACAACTAGTTTATGCCACTGGGTTTGGTCTAACAATGATCTTTGCACCAAATCCTATTCAAAATGAGACCCAAAGTATAAAACCTCATAACATGAACAGTGTAAGAATTTTAAATAATCAACAAGCACCTTGAAAAAGGAAGCACTTTGAACCATTCCCCAACTTCTATAAAAAAAATCTATTCTCATTTATTGATAGTTCAACTGGTGGCCTCAGTATTCAAAAACCCAGGATCACTATCGTACACAGATGGTATGATGAGAATCCCTATTGTGAGTACCACATTGGAGCACAAGGCCATTCTATTGAGAATTACACCTCATTAAAGAGAAAGGTACATGGTTTGCTAGAAATAGGAGTAATCAGGGTTGAAGGTCGTAGACCAAATGTTGGAGCCAATTTGCTACTTAACCATGCCAAATCCAGAGTGAATGTGATAATCGATGAAAAAAGTTGTTGAGTCAAAAAAAACATTAAAGAAGTCAAAACACCGATGAGTAAAGTTTAGCAAGCTTTTATGAGGGCCGAAATAGTTTTAAACATCAGAGATCAAAGTAAGGAAATCATTGGGCCATCTTGTTGCCATTGCGATCATAGGCACAATTTGCAACACAACCAATCATTTCTAGAAATGGTCTAAGGTGATGGAATGATCTGAGATTGAGTTCTATAAGGAGTAAGACGAATGCATCGATCCATCTTTTAATTCCACAGATAAGAAAAAGCCTATAGATGATCGGATCTCAAGTTATTTGTCTCTTATGAGCATGGAAAAGAGAGTTGATGAAAGTTTCAGGTTAATATGCTTGAAGATGGATAGAAGAAGCTATTGAGATTCATCCTTTATTGATAGAAAAAGAGATGACTATCAGATTCATCAGCATATTGCAAGCCTTTTATTACGAGAAAGTAACGAAAAGCTTCCTAAAGAGTTTTGCAGACATAATCCTACTCTGTGGAATGATTGATGAGACTATGAAAAATGAATGAGACAAAAGAAATATTGACAAAGGCAAGGGGAAAGAAAAAATAAAGGTAAGTTAATAACATAAATCTAGTGCTAAAGCTAGTTCATCTTAAGCTCAAGTTGAGTTAGATCTAAGTAGAATGGTTATTAAAGAGAACTATGATATGTAGAAAAAATAAAGGATGTTAGAATGATAATGAATTTGGTTTGGCAAATCTTAATGCAAGCTAAATTGGTTAATGCAGTGGAAAAAATAGAGGAAAGAATGGATGACTTCTATGATTTCCATATTGTTTATGGCTACACTCCTTAAACATGTAAAGAGTTTTGCGCTATGGTTCAAAGGATGATAAATAAAGGTAGCATCAAATTTTACGATGAAAAGTGAACCCCATGCCAAGTCTACAAATGGAACACCATCTACCAATACTATAGAAAAATAAGAGGTAATCCTCCTTATGGGATTGGAAGGCCATTGATCTTGTTCGACAGTCGACCTAGAGTCAAGGCTACCCTTGTTCAACTTATGCCAAGGATGATCATTCAACTTCCATCCCTTTCCCTTATAAAAACAATAAAATGGTTCTTTGGAACTATGAAAACAAAACCTTAATAATTGAAGAATCTAATCAGCAAGCTGCAAATGTTGACCTTTTAGGAGGTTACCACTTAACTCAAAGTGGTAGATGTTGTTAGACTTTTAGTGGTGAATGAAATCAAGAGGGGGTGAATTAATTTCTCACAATTTTGATAAATTAAAATTTTGATAGACAAACTTGAGAAATCCAAACAATAAACTTTTGGAGTGCAATTTAGTGAATGAAATAAATAATCAAGGAAAAGGGAGAAAAAAAGCAAACTCAATGATTTATAGAGGTTCGGCCTCAATTGCGTATGTCCTCTACCTCAGCCTCACTTGCCTCGGATTTCCACAATTCAATAACTTGAATTGTTTACCTTTCAAGGACAAGGTATAACCTTTACACTCCCTATCTTTCAAGGCTAAGATAGAAATCTTTACCCCCTATCTTTTATGGTAAGATAGAACCCTCTCTCTACTTTTCAATGGCTAAGTAGTAACCTTCCCTTTTTACAAGGATATTGGTGTAAATAAGTAAAACCTCTAAAGTTAGGTGTTTACAAGAATTTTAGCTCAAGGAAAATGTGTACCTAAAGATACAAAATGAAGAATACAAAAATAGGAAGAATTAATCCTATACAAAGATGAACTAGTTAATAAAAGCTGAAGGATTTGACTCTAAGCACAATCTCTTGGTTCCTCACTTTGTTGAAGGTGTTGGAGTAGCTTATTTATAGCCTTGATTATGATTCTAGCTGTTGGGAACATTTGGTGAAGAAATATAGCCGTTAGAGCCTTTACAAGTGTTATTTCCCATTGTTCCCATGCTTCTGTATCGATACAGTACCAATGGTATCGATACATAGCTTAAAAAAGTAGCCGTTATAACTTCTTGTATCGATACTGTAATCTGAGTATCGATACTAAGCAATTTGTATCGATACATATACCTTTGTATCGATACATATGAGGGTTTTAGCCAAGCATAGGGTACTACCAAGGTCTATATCGATACTTATGGGGTCATTATCGATACTCAGCAATATGTATTGATACTCATGTTCATTGTATCGATACATTTAAGGGTTTTATGCATGTGTCGATGCACATGTTCTTGGTATTGATACTGGTCTTCAAAATTCATTTGTAAAATCATTTTTGTTGACTCAAACACATTTCAATGGATTGCCTTAGTACTTTTAAGGATCTTTTTCAATTTAAACATAAGTACAAGGTCGAATATTAATTTAACTTAAGTTTGTTCGTTATATCAAAACTAAATTCAAGGTTAACAATCTCCCCCTTTTTTGATATAACAAAACTTAAGATAAATTTGCTTGTGTTTGAGTTTTAAATAAGGACATAACTCCCCCTCAGTAAATTACCCAAAATTTAATCATATAATCCGGGTTCCAATATGTGCATAATCAATTCATAACTCCCCTCAACATATGCATGATAATTCATGATTCGTGAGCAGCATAACATAAATTTAAGGTCTTTCTCCCCCTTTTTGTTATATCAAAGACAAAATTCAAAGAGAAACAATAAGTAGCATAGAAGTTAAAAATCATGAAAATCAATAAAGATAAATCGTAACAATAACCTAAAGATATGAAGTTTGTCATAGAAGGCAACATAAAGTTTAACATCTTAAGGTGACTAGACTTCATTGGTAGGAGGATCCTCGGTTGGTGTGTTCATTAATCCAAGTTCTCTTCTAATTGTGCAACTTGAAAGATTTTTATTCAAACCACATATGCACAAGTTTAAAAAGTATTTTCAATGTTTACCAAATTTGTTTGAGCCATAGATCATTAACTATAACATAATCAAACATTCTAAGTCTCATGCAAGCATAATTAAATATAAAGCATTAAAGAGACTTAAGAGCTTGCTAATGCATGTTTATGGCATCATATCATATAAGTAAGCTCTATATGCTCCCCCTAAGAATATGCATATAATTTTGTCATGCAATAGAGCTTCTTATGGAATAAAGTTTATCAATATTAACCTTTTATGCATAAATCATTGTTTAAATTGTGCCTCACAACAATATTTCACAAATCGATTTAACACATCATCGTTGAGCATAGAATCATCAAATGCATGCACATTTAAGCTCATAATTGCTTAAGATGTAAAACATGAATTTTCATGAATTCAATTTAAAAATAATTTTTTTTATTCAATAAGGCATAACATGAATAATCAATACACATATTGAAATTTTAAAGCTTAGAGGTTACCCATCACACTTCTTTATATGTCTAGAGCATCCATTTGTATTGCATTGCTCCTTATTGCTCTAACACACCTACAAGAAATTTTCACTTGGTTTTTGGTACCCAAATTGCTTTGGGTCCTTGAATGTTAGTCTCAAAGCTTCTTGTTCCTTTTGGAACCCATGCTTGCCTAACTTTAAATTATGTCCTTTTTTTGATAAGACAAGTATGTAGATTATGACCATGAAAGTTGCAATGTGAGCACTTGGTCATATAAACTTGAAAAGAATTGTCAAAAATGATTTTCTTTTCTTCTTCCAAGCTTTCAATCTTTCTTTTCAAATCAAAATTAGCTTTTTCTAAAATGTTAATTCTTAGCTTGGAGTCATTAAAATCATTTTTCATATCTTTGTTTTCATTCTCTAAAGCAAGTTTTGATTTCAATAATAAATCATTTTTAGCTTTTAATTTTGAAATCATTTTCTTGTGCTGAGAGTTCATTTCCTCAAACTCTACTACAAGATCATCAAAAGCATCTTGTCACTCATAAAATGTATATGAATTTAAATTTGGAGAGTTTGAGGTTACCTTGGGCTCATCAAGAGCCATGAAATAAAGGTTGCCAATTTGGTCTTCTTTGGAGTCATCATCATCGGAAGAGTCACTATCGCTCCATGTTGCTACAAATGCCTTTTTCTTTTTCTTTTTCAATAATGGGCAATCGAGTTTGACATGCCCCGGTTTGTTGTAATTGTAGCACACCACCTTGTTAACCTTTTCAGATTGGGATGATTTGCCCTTGTCCGTCTTCATGAACTTTTTGAATTTCTTGGCAAAAATGATCATCTCCATATCTTCATCATCCTCATCATCATCTTCCTCATCCTCACTCATGGAAGCCTTTAATGCAACTCAAACTTTTCTTAGTTGCTCCTTTCCATGATTTATCTTCATTTCATATGTGAGGAGTGATCCGATGAGCTCATCTAAGGCAAGGAGATTGAGGTCTTTTGATTCCTCAGTTGTGGTCACTTTAGCTTCCCATGACTTAGGAAGGCTATTTAACATTTTCTTGACCATCTCCTTGTTAGGATACACCTTTCCAAGACCCTTCAAGCCATTGACAATGTCTGTGAATCTATCAGACATCTTTTTGATGCTCTCCTCTTGTTTTATTTTGAACATTTCATAATCAAAAGTGAGCATGCTTATCTTGGACTCTTTGACTTGATTGGTCCCTTCATGTGTGATAGCCAACTTATCCCATATCTCCTTGGCACTATCACACAAAGACATCCTATTATACTCATTGGGGTTTAATGCATAAAAAAGTGTATGCATGGCCTTGGCATTGAGTTGAGCCATCTTGGTGTCTTTCTCATCCCATTCCCATTCTTCCTTGAGAACTTCACGATCATCGACCTTCTTTGCAGGGATGAGTGGGCCTTTCATGATTATTTTCCAAACTTGATAATCATTTGCTTGGACAAATAGTCTCCTCCTTGTCTTCTAATATGCATAATCTTCACTGTTGAAGAGAGGAGGCCTTACAATTGAATGTCTTTCTTGGCCCATACTGAAGATATCAACACTAGCCATTTGCTTGGTCTTTCGTAGATCTTTGCTAAAGGATTTTAAGCCTATAACAATGAGATACAAGCTTTGATACCAATTGTTAGACTTTGTAGTGGTGAATGAAATTAAGAGGGGGTGAATTAATTTATCAAAATTTTGATAAATTAAAATTTTGATAGACAAACTTGAGAAATCCAAACAATAAACTTTTGGAGTGCGATTTAGTGATTGAAAATAAACAATCAAGGAAAAGGGAGAAAAGAAGCAAACTCAATGATTTATAGAGGTTCGGCCTCAATTGCCTATGTCCTCTACCTCAGCTTCACTTGCCTCAGATTTCCACAATTCACTAACTTGAATTGTTTACCTTTCAAGGACAAGGTATAACCTTTACACTCCCTATCTTTTAAGGCTAAGATGAAACCTTTACCCTTCATCTTTTATGGTTAAGATAGAACCCTCTCTCTACTTTTTAATGGCTAAGTAGTAACCTTCCCTTTTTACAAAGATATTGGTGTAAACAAGTAAAACCTCTAAAGGTTAGGTGCTTACAAGAATTTTAGCTCAAGGAAAATGTGTATCTAAAGATACAAAATGAAGAATACAAAAATAGGAAGAATTAATCCTATACAAGGATGAACTAGTTAATAAAAGATAAAGGATTTGACTCTAAGCATAATCTCTTGGTTCCTCTCTCTGTTGAAGGTGTTGGAGTGGCTTATTTATAGCCTTGATTATGATTCTAGCCATTGGAAACATTTGGTGAAGAAATATAGCCATCGGAGCCTTTACAAGTGTTATTTCCCATTGTTCCCGTGCTTGTGTATCAATACAGTACCAATGGTATCGATACATAGCTTAAAAAAGTAGCCGTTATTTCTTGTATCGATACTGTAGTCTGAGTATCGATACTAAGCAATTTGTATCGATACATATACCTTTGTATCGATACGTATGAGGGTTTTAGCCAAACGTAGGCTACTGGCAAGCTCTATATCAATACTCATGGGGTCAGTATCGATACTCAGCAATATGTATCAATACTCATGTTCATTGTATCGATACATTTGAGGGTTTTATGCATAGTATCGATACACATGTTCTTGGTATCGATACTGGTCTTCAAAATTCATTTGTAAAATCATTTTTGTTGACTCAAACACATCTCAATGGATTGCCTTAGTACTTTTAAGGATATTTTTTAATTTAAACATAAGTACAAGGTCGAATATTAATTTAACTTACGTTTGTTGGTTATATCAAAACTAAATTCAAGGTTAACAGATGTAACGCCCTAGCAGCATCTAAAAGTGAAACTCAGCAAGAGAATGCTAATCCTATTCTCAAGCACCAAAATTTGCAAGCATAAAACTCAGATCCGATAGCTGTCAAGGAGCCAATGAAAGAGAACGAAGCTATCGAATTCTTTAAGTTCATCAAGCATAGCGAATATAGCATTATTGATCAGTTGAACAAGCAAACCGCTAAGATATCTGCGTTGTCACTACTGTTGAATTCTGAAGCTTATAGAAATGCCCTCTTCAAGGTTTTGAATGAAGCTTTTGTCCCTCCAACATCTTTATAGGTTATTCGAATAACCTAGTTAGCAATATCACTGCTGACAATTACATATTCTTTAATGATGATGAAACCTCGCATAAAAGAAGAGGAAATTATAAAGCCTTTCACATCACCATATATTGTAAAGGCACTATTTGTCGAAGGTGCTCGTTGATAATGATTTGGCTCTAAATGTAATGCCCGTGTCATGGTTGAACAAGCTCCCTATTCAGATATCTTGTTTCTAAAATAGTTGTAAACTTGTGCGAGCATTCAATGGAAGTTGTAGAAATGTTGTGGGAAACATCACCATTCCACTCCAAAGTGGCCTATGTACTAAAGAGGTTGACTTCTATGTGATGGATATTGCTCTATCATATAACTGCCTATTGGGAAGGCCTTGGATTCACTCTACAAAGGCAGTACCAGTATCTTTACACTAAAAGTTAAAATTCATTATTGAGAACAAAGTTGTTAGTATCAGAGGAGAAGAAGATATCATTGTTGCTACCTCAACCGATGCCACATATGTCAAACCTGATGAAGATATCCCAAACTATTTTTTCCAATCTTTTGAGTTTGTCAATGCTACTTACGTCAAAGAAGGGTTGCTAATGGTTGAGCCTTGCCTATCAAAGAGCATTTATATGGGTCTAAAGCTAACTATCGGTAAGGGTGCCTAAGCTAGAAAAGGACTTGGAAAACACCTCTAAGGGATTGCCAAAGCCTTGAAAGTTGTCAACCACATCAACAATAAAATATTGGGATTCAAGCTCAGTGCACAACAAAAAAGAAAACAAGCTTAGAAGAACCATGAGAAAAAGATGACTGGTCAGTTAGGACAAGATGCAGAGTATGAACCAATGATATTTTTGCCACATCAAGAGAGTTTCTGCCTAGGATGACATATGAATGCTGGCTTTGCTAATGTTATGTGCATACTAAAAAAGGCATTTAGGGATCTCTAATGAGTTAAAGATATCAGTGACAAGCCCAAAAATTGGTCTATGCCCTTCAGGATTTGTTTTAAGTGTTTAGACTAAAACTAAGATTCTTGTACTATTCAAGTCTATTTCAAAGTAATGCTATGAACTAGACCTACATGCTTTCGCCTAAAAGCATTCTAGGATCCTTCGTATAGGCTTCTTTTATTAAGTATTATCAATGAAAATGACTAAGCATTATCCTTTGTGTTTATAGTTCTTGCCAACTCTTAGACCTTTCTTTACATATTTTTCCACATATATTATTCTTTTCTCCATATTTTCAAGTACCCTGATGAAGATGACATGAATGTTCATGCTGAAACTTCAAAAATCAATTTTGAGCAATCGACCTGCACGACTAAGGTTGAGTCTAAAGGGAATTCTAAAGAGAACCCCATACCCCTAAACTTGCTAAGACTAATTGAACAAGAAGTGAAACAAATATTACCTCATGAAGAACCCACTAAAACCATAAACCTTGGAACAAAAGAAAATCATAATGAAGTCAAAATTTAAACCTCCATAAAACCATCAACTTGAGCTGAACTAATAAGTCTGCTCCAAGAATATCAAGATGTATTCAGCTAGTCTTACCAAGACATGCTCAGATTAGGCACCAACATTGTGGTCCATAAACTTCCCCTCAAACCTAAGTGTAAGCCCATACAACAAAAGCTTATAAGGATAAAATCTAAAATGCTTCTAAAGATTAAAAAAATAATAAAAAAACAATTTGAAGCATGATTTCTTAAAATAGCCAAATATCCTGAATGAGTGGCCAATATAGTCCTAATTCCTAAGAAGAATGGTAAAGCGCGGATGTGTGTAGATTATAAGAATTTAAACTAAGCTAGTCTAAAAGATAATTTCCTTTTACCTTATATTGACACTTTAGTGGACAATACTGCCAAAAATGCACTATTTTTCTTCATGGATGGATTTTCGTGCTATAACCAAATCAAAATGGTAGCTGAAGACATGGAAAAGACCACCTTCGTAACCATGTGGGGTAGTTTCTGCTACAAAGTGATGCCCTTTGAGCTTAAGATTGCTAGGGTAACCTATCAAAGGGCGATGATAACATTGTTCCATGATCGTATGCATATGAAAATTAAGGTCTATGTGGATGATATGATTGCCAAATCTCTAAAAGAGACTGAACATATGGCCAATTTGTAAAAACTTTTTAAAAGGCTTCATAAGTATGAGCTCAAGCTAAATGCTATCAAATGCATATTTGACATCATATCCCATAAACTATTAGGCTTCATTGTAAGCGAGAAAAGAATAGTAGCTGATCCCGATAAGATCAATGCCATCTAGAATCTACCACTACCTTGAACTCAAAAAAAAGTGAAAAGTTTCTTGGGAAGGTTAAACTACATCACCTGATTCATATCTTAGTTAACCAATAAATGTGATCCAATATTTTGGCTGCTTTAAAAACAAAATCCTGGAGAATGGGATGAAGAATGCCAAAAAGCTTTTGATAAGGTCAAACATTACCTATTGAACACTCTGGTACTTGTGCCACTAGTGCCTGATTGACCATTGATCTTATATCTATCAGTTTTTGACAAGTCAATGGGTTGTGTATTAGGTCAACATGATAATCAGGTAAGAAGGAACAGGCTATCTACTACCTAAGCAAGAAATTCACAGAATATGAAAATAATTATTCATTAGTACAAAAGCTATGTTATGCTCTAAGTTGGATGGCCCGAAGGTTAAAATAATACATATTGTACCATATTATATGGCTAATTGCTAAACTCGATCCCATCAAGTATTTATACAAAGCTCCCGCCTTGTTAGAGAGGTTAGCCAAGTGGCGAGTCTACCTTTCAAATATGACATCATGTATGTGAACCAAAAAGCCATCAAGGGTAGCACAATAGTAGATTTTTTGGCAAGCTGAGTAACAGATGACTATCAGAATTTAGACTTTAAATTTCTTGACAAAGACTTGATGTGTATATCTGAGATAGACAACACTATCGAGTGCGAGTCATCTTGAAAAATGTACTTCGATGGTGCTTTAAATGCTCTGGGGCATGGAATTAGGGCAATTCTCATCTCACCTGATGGAAACTATTACCCTTCACTGCAAGATTGAACTTCGACTGCACCAATAATATAGCTGAATATAAGGTTTGCATCATGGGACTCAAAGTAGCCTTTGAGAGGGGCATTTGAACATTGCCAATATTTAGAGATTCAGCCATCATCATTTACCAACTGAAAGGAAAGTATCAAACACATGATGCTCAACTGATCCACTATAGGAATCTAATATCATAGCTTAAAAAAGAGTTTAATGATATTAGCTTTCAACATCTACCTTGAAAAAAAAAACCAAATTGCTAATGCCTTAGCCACCTTATTGTCCATGTTCAAAGTCAATCAAGAATCAGACATTATTCCTATTCAAATGAGTATCTATATAGCCTTGGCATATTGTCAGAATGTTGAAAAAGAGAAAGACGGCTTGCCATGGTATCATGACATCCTTTAGTACATCAAGGATAAGCAATCCTAAAAAGTGCCACTGAAACTGATAAGAGAACCATCTGATGATTAGCTGCGAGCTTTATTTTGGATAGTGGCATTTGTATAAGAAAAGTTAGGATCAAGTGCTACTTCGATGCATGGATACCTCTAAAACCAAAAGAATACTTAAAGAAGTCCATGAAAGATTTACGGTACATATGCTCAAAAATGCATTAGCTATGCTCGAAAGTGCCATAAATGCCAAATTTATGCTGACAAAATCCATGTCCCATCGACACCTATACTTATTATGATGGCCCCATGGCCTTTTTCTATATGGGGCATGGACATGATTAGACAAATTACACCTAAGGCTTTTAATAGGCATCACTTTATTTTGGTCACTATCTATTATTTCTCCAAGTAGGTAGAGGTAGCTTCATATGCCAATGTCATTAAATTGATCGTATGCAAATTTATGAAACGAGACATCATTTATTGATATGGACTTCTCAAGCAAATCATTACTGATAATGCACATAACCTGAAAGACAAAATGATGCAAGTAGTCTACTGCTAATTCAAGATTCAACATCAAAACTTCATCCCACACTGTCTAAAAATAAATGTGACAGTTGAAATAGCTAACAAGAATATATAGAAGATAGTCGAAAAAATGGATAAGACATACAAAGATTGGCATGAAAAATTGCATTTTGCATTACATGCCTATCGCATAGCAGTATGAACTTCCATGGGTGCTACCTGTTCTCCTTAGTTTACGGCATAGAGGCTAACCTAACGATCGAGGTTGAAATCCCTTCACTCGGAGTCTTGATAGAATCACAAGCTGAATGGGTTAAGAGTTGATATGAGTAGCTCAATCTCATTAAAAAAAAAAAGAATCAAAACTATCTGTCATGAGCCGTTGTATCAAAAGCGCATGATAAAGGCCCATAACAAAAAGGTCCACCCTTGCTAATTTCAAAAAGATGACTTGGTACTCAAATGAATTCTCTCAATCCATAAAGATGCTAGAGGAAAATAAACCCCAAATTAGAAAGGGCCATACATGGTGAAACGTGTATTTTTCAGAGGAGCCCTAATTTAAATAAGATAGACACGAGTGACCTAATAAACCCTATGAACTCTGATTCTATTAAAAAATACTATGCCTAAAAGGATTTTAGGACAAAATCCTGAAAAAGGGTTCTATCTTTTGTCTGCTTCCACTTCAATAGAAAACAAAAAAAAGAGCCAAATTAAGTTAAAAACCTGAGAAGGCAGCTTAAGTGACTAGACTCCTTTACTTAAACCATGTTAAGCCTAAACCATCACCAGCCTAAAACAAATTTTCCCCATAATCATAACCCTGATTAGGACACTAAATCATAACCTAACCTATTCTATGCCAACCTCCATTACCAAATCTTATCCTACCTATCTTAAAAATGGAGAACACCTAACTTAAAAGCAATTCATCCTACTACAAGACATTCAAAGAATTCCTTGAATAGTCAATCGATATTGGAAGGGTTAATCACTGTAGAAAAGTTTTTGAAAGCACTTAGTGCAGGATTCATGTCATCAGCATCAGAGGCTAATAAACTAGGACAACCTCTCTTTTCTCTTTATATTTCAAAATCTTTTATAATCTCAAAAGTTTGTCATAACTTGTACCCTCTTTCTTTGAATGAAATACAATTACTTGATTTATCGTAAAATCTTTTTGTAACCCTATATTCCATGTTGCATCATGTTTGTCATTTTATCGGTAATGCTTTATAAATGAACAAAACTAATAATACAATTTCCTAGCATTACATGGAAAGATGAAACTTTGTAAGAGTTTTGTTTCATGTCTAAAGACCAAGAATGAACTCTTGGGGCCATGGTCGGTCTTGCCCTTAGACCCTATATTTTAAAAACGTGCTCAAAACCTCTTGATAAAAAACCCAGCCTAAAAACAAAGGGCCAAAATTTTTTTCAAACTATTATCTTGAACCAAAATTTAGAACAACCCACCCAGACCACTAAAGACACCTTTCGAATCATAATTGGCAAAGTGGAATCCTTTATACTCACCAAATTTAATGCAACAAAATTTCCTATGCATGAGCTGTCTAAGCTTAAGTACGTCCCTCCACATTGATGAACCTTCTGTACCTTTAAAAGGCAACCTTTAAATTAAAAGCTTTAGAAATCTAGAGCAAGATTGACAAACCCGAGTATAAAAAGCCACCTCATTAAACTCATGAAAGAACAAATAGCCGAAGAAAGCCAAAATCAATCACCTAATTAGTTTTTTTTAATTATTATCTTTGCATCATTTAGCCACACATTTATATCCTCATGCATGATACAACATTTAACATCCTTTAGGTACAGCTCTCGTATACAAAAGCCAAATTAGTGGAAAACCTAAGGTAACAATTTCCTGCTTTCAAAAAACCTCGAAAGGCCCCAAGTAAGTATCTCCAACCTTACGATCTCATTAAAAATTATCGAAGAAAAGTATTTAAACTCATTTTCTTTCAATCCTTAAAGGGCAGTATATATTTTTTCTTTTCCATTTTAGTTTTCAAAGAGTAGGATGCCTTTTCTTACCTACCATAAAGCCTACACAAAAGGATGGCACCTATCTACCTTAGTCCACAAATCGCTAGTCATTTTTTCTTAACCATCTCAAAGCCTACACATGTTGGTGCCAACTATTTGGGGTCAAACGTAAGAAACAACCTACCTTAGTTCATAAAGAGCTAAATGCTTATCAAACCAAAGCCTACATAAGCTGATGGTACCTGTTTAGCATTAAACTTAAGAAACAACCTACTTCAGTCCAAAAAGAGCTTGATGCCCATCGAGTCAAAGCCTACACAATAGATGGCACTTGTCTGGTGCTTGTTTAGGGTCAAACCTAAGAAACAACCTACTTTAGTCCATAAAGAGCTAGACGTTTATCGAGTCAGATCCCACACAAGCTAGTAGCACCTGTCTAGGGTCAAGCCCATGAAATAACCTACTTCAATCCATAAAAAGCCCTCACACAAGTTGTTGGCACCTATCTAGGGGTTAAACCCATGAAACAACCTACTTCATTGCTGAAAGAGTAGGATGCTTACCTACCTCAAAGCCTACACCAGTTAGTGGCACCTGTTTGGGGGTTAAACCTAAGAAATAACCTAGTAAGGAGGTTCAATCGTATAAAACTCATTGAAGTTTACTTTTTTATAGATATATTCGACTTATTTGGACATAATGTTAACTAGATCTCTATTTTTTCTGTAGGCACACAGAACCATCATCCTACCATAACAAAATGATGTCTATTTGTTTTTGCTCTATTCTTAACACTCAACAATAACCAAAAAAAAAGCCGCTATAGGCACTTCATTTTGTTCGGGTCAATTTTTACCATCCAGAGACATAATTGAAAGATGATAGAATTAGAAAATAACATTAAATTGGGGATAACTATTACGTGCCATGTCATTAAGTACTATTACGCGATAGTGCTAAGCAAAAAAAAATTTTTTGGAGGTCTAAAATGCCTATGGGTCACATTAAAGAAAAATATAAAAATAAGGCATCAAAGGTCAATATTCGGGGTATCATTGGAGTCATTTATATGAGTACATAGGTTAAGGTAAGGTAACTCAGGAAGCCAAGTTGCATCAGTGCAAGTTGCATGTTTCTCAAGTCACTCATAACTTTTGCATCATCAAAATTTAAATTTTTATGTGTAGTATCAATACATGGGGGTTTGGTATCGATACATCATCACCAAGGTCTGTGTCGATACAATCATGATAGGTATCGATACATCATCGATACCTAATGATGTATCAATACCCATCATGATCGTATCGACACAGACCTTGGTAGTGGCTATAATTATGATTCTTGGCAAAATATATCGATACACAAGCTGGAGTACCGATACAAGTTTATGAAGTATCAAAACCTCTAAGTCTCAAGACTGAAAATAAATTTTTGCTCTTGATACATGCTTCATTGTATCGATACTCATTGCCTTAGGTATCTATACACAATGTTCTATATTGATAAACAAAGGCATTTTTGCCTAGCTCGAGATATTTTTCAACCATTGTACCACTGATTCAAAATTTAATTTAAACATGTTTCTTGCATCAAAAATCATTAAAATTCATACCAAACTTTGTTTTTGGCTTGTGATTAGATTTAAATAAAATTTTGAGGCCCAAATAGCCAATGACAATGGACATTTCATGACATTATACAATTTGTCAAAGGGTAAGGCTAAACTTTCCTAATGCCCAGCTACATAAAGTAGCCTAGATCCACTATTTTTGCTGAGCAAACCAATGGGTTTGCATGGCTGCTAAGCACAATAGCTTAGCTTTGCATGAGATACATGTACCAAACCCCAAAATGCCCTTGCTTATCTTTATAGTTATATGGCTAAATAAGCCAACCTTGGACTCAAATGAAAGGGTACCCTACCCCAAAAAAAATCCTCAGTCGAAAAACACCCACTTCCAGATATTTCTTTAATATTCCCCAGCCACACAAAACCAAGAAACTATTCTTTATTCTCGGAGCCCTTCAAGACCATCACCAAAAGTCTTTCCAAAAACCTTCATTTCACTCATATTCCTTTTAAAAACTCCCCTTTATCCATACTTAACTAAAATGCCCCCTTTTTTCATTACCTTTTTACTATATTCAACCTTAAAAAAAGTGAGTTCAAAGTCGCTACCCAAAGAAAAAGCTGAAGCTTAAAACTTTTAGTATATTTTCTTTACTTGACTTTGCATATTTTTTTATTTTTTAACATTTTCATCATCTTAGTGATTTTTGTATGTTACCATGACCCTTCTAAGGTTTTCATTTATCATTGCTGCCATGTTTGTCATAGTCTTAAGATGTTGATGTTTTTTTGATGCTAGATGTTGCATGGTAGGCTAAATATCTTATTTTTCATTCTATCATCAAAATAGCCCTTTATTTATGCATTCTCTATCATGTTTCATCTTTTTTCATGTGCTTAACACATGTTTGAATGTTTTCATAACATGCATTGAGTGTGTTCAAGCATTTTTTTGCATTTTAAGGAGTTTCATAATGTAAAATGTTATCTTGAAAAACTTAAACATACTTTTCTTCACTTAAATATGTTCATATCACTTCCATGCATCTTATTTGTAATCTCTTTGTATTTTTGTTACCTTTTCCATGTCAAAATGTCATCTTTGTGCATTTATGTGTGTAATACTTATTTATCTTTATGTATGTTGTATTTTATTCATGATTTGTTTGTTAAAATACATGCTTGTTTGTTATTAAAAAAATCTAATTTTCAAAATCAAATCCCCAAGTTAAGTTCACGCTACCTCCAATAGATGAAGAATAGCATGGATTTGATGTTTTCATAAAATTAGGTTTCCAATTTTGGGGACAAACTAAATCTTCCAAGTCTAGATTCATAGAATAAAATGTTACTTTCTTTTGTTAAAGTATTAAGCCTTGATCTTAAGTCTAATACTCTTTCTAGTGACGTGGCCAACAAGTTGTTTCATAGTTCTAAGCTACTCTAAGATTATGGATTTAATTTGTGTTGCCCATGCTATTTGCCCCTTTTTGTCATGGATATTCGAACATTCTAAACTCAAATTTACCCTTGGAAAACCCTTAAAAATACCTAATAACTTCTCTATTTGCTTTGGCAAAGTTATAGTCAGAGTTTGAAAAATTATTTTCAAGTCATAAATGATTTTTCAAAATTTTTTTTGATATTTTTTCTTTAAAGGGCATTGAAATATCTTTCCACCAGTGCCTTGTTTACCATCAAATCATATTGGATGAACAAATTATGATTTTCAAACTTTTTCTATTTAAAACCCCCCGAAATCAGTAAATAGTTCTCCGTTCAAGCTGTTTTGGCCCACCAAATGAATTTTTAGACCTTCTAGAATATTTTTCTAAAAAATTTTGCAAAATTCCCATTCTAGAAAGTTATTTTTTATGATTTAACAATTCCAAAATGACTCTAGAATGATTTTTTCCAAAGTTTATGATGCCTCTTCCCTATACATGTTGCCAGTGTTAAGATAGACCTGTCTTTAAAAATTAACTCCACCTAGAAAGTGATTTTCTAGGATTTTTGGAATATGTTTACATTAAACCTTATTGAGTTAACTTTCCAACGATATCTCATTTACCCCCTGAAGCCTTCGAATGCACCTAAAATATATTTGATAAAAGGGATAATAGGATACTGCCCTTTGTTTTTAACGTAATTCTTAAAATGCCCTTATAGAGATGTTCTAACATCTCGAAATACATTCAATTGGTTCCCTTACAACACAAGCCCTTTAGACTTTGATCAAGGCTAAAATACCAAAAAAAATAATTTTATACTAAATATCTTTTTGTTCTAATTAAAATTTTCACAAGTGGACATATTCCAACTCCATTGCTCTGGAGGAATACTCCAACCCTATTGTTAACTCAAAATTTAAATTTTCTTTTCGAATCCATATTCAAGATTCTTAATCATTTTCTTAAAACATCATGAATTTTTATCTTTGGGAATACTCTAACCCTATTTTCTAAAGGGATACTCCAACCTTTTTTTTTTCATTTAAAATTTGAATTTCTTTCTTTATCGTAACTCCTTTTAAGTTTACTTAAAATTTTTACCATGGGGGATACTCCAACCACACCTTTCGAGTAGATACTTCAACCTCATTTTTAAAAAAAATTTCATCTAAAATCTAAATTCTCTCTAGCATCAAAATTATGAAGCGATATTCCATGTTGATATCTCTTTAGTATTTGACATGAAGTATCCAAATTTTTAAAATACAATCTAAAAATTATTTTCTCCAAAATCCCTATGTTCTCCACACCTTCAGGACACATACGTGGTATAAATTTTCTTTTAAAACCCAGATTTATAATTTACAAAACTTCATGTTTAAAAGGAATTATATCTAAATAATGACTAAATGGAACTGATTTAATCGAAACTGAAGCGAGACATAGTTAGTAGGTACTAATTTTGGGCATTGTGGAGGTGCTAATCCTTCTCCATGCGTAATTAACTCTCGAACCCAACTAATGAATCTTGGGACTTTGTAGACCTTGAAATTAGTGTTTCGAGTTTTGTAACTCGAAATATCATTTTCAATAGGCATCTGATCCTCTCTAGCTTGAAATGATGGTAGTGACTCCAAGTTTATGGCCACTTTATGATGGCCATTCGAGACTAGTTAGATGAGCGATTTGCCTAACGACCTCTTTCCCCTTCATATTACTATGTCTTGTCCAAATCCCAATCATAAGATAGTTCAAAGGCTCGACCACCACCAACCACCATATATTTTTAAGTCAAGCGTGCTAAGCACTTCGATCATTCAAAGTTTTAAAAGCATGGCATGTGGTGATAGTCAGGATTTCAGATTTTCATTTTTATTATTTTATAAATTAATATTTTGAATAATATGTTGAATTCAACTGATTTTTATAAATATTTGAATGTATTTTTGAAATTATCTTGGTTCCAAAATATAAATTTTTATCTGTAAAATTTTTCATAAAATTTTCAGGGTTTAAAGTTTTAAATATTTTTACATATTTCAATAAAATATCTTAGATATAAACTTTTGAAATTTTGATTCATTTTTATTAAATAGAATTTTTATATGTAAGGATTTTTGCTCGTAAATTTTTTTTGAGTTTGGAATTCTTAATTAACTTTTTCTTTCTCCAAAAAATTGTTTTAATTCTTTTGGGCTAAAAATTTTTATATGAATGTTTAATTAGGCCTTTCACGTGGTTAATTTTATAATTGAATTTATCATGTGAAATTTCGTTTCTTGAGTTTTTAACTTTTAATTTCTTATAATTTGGTCCTTCCACTTCATTTTTTTATAAAATTTGCAATTAAGATCTTATGTTTTCCTAAAATTCATAAATAGTTAGAATTTCATAATTTGATAATTTAACTATACGAGAATTAATTTAATCAAAATTGAATTTTATCATTAAGTTTAACATCATCAAAATAATTATTAAGCCTAGACATTAACCCACATGACTCAACACTTAGACCTTTGATTGACATTATAAAAAGACAAAATTAATTAAACTAATCTTACAATCACATAAAATTTCTAAAAAGATAAATTAACAAAAGAATAAAAAACAAAAAAAAAAAGAGGAAAAGACCAAAAGCATTCGGTCAAGAAGGTTTCTTCACACCTTGGCCAAATTCCTTCCCCTATAAACAGGGGAATGATGCTTCAAGTAGCCAAAAATACTAAGTAAAAAAAATCAAGTTTTCTATAGTTTCAATTTAAAAGCATTTAAAAAATTTTTATTTTTTTCTTTCATTCATCTTTTTTCCTTTTAGAGAGCTAAATTATGCTTGTGGTCATGGATTTTAATCCAGGTTGAAAGGCAAAGTATGATGGCTGTGAATAATTTTCTTCGATTTAATTGTTATATTTGATTTTTCTTCAAAATAGCTTGATTTTCTACATAAAATATATTTTTGTTGATATGATGATGATTTTGTCATGTACATATGTTTATGTTGATATTATTTACCTTGGCATTTTCATGTTAATATATTGATAAAACATGTTTATAAGTATATTTTCCAAGATTTCTAAAAATGATGATGATTTGAGTTGGTTGAATTAAGATATTTAATTATTGTGTTGAAAATTTTTTGATATGTATGTTTTTTAGTGGTGGCCAAAATATTTGGATTTAATTTTACTTGTTATTTTTATGATGATTGGCATTATTTTATGATTCTTAAAAGTTGTGGGGACCAGAAAGTAATTTTCCCTAAATTTTTAAGGCTTTGGATAGCTGTTTCCAAGCCTTGGCTAAACGAACAAAGTGGTCTGATGATGTTTCTTTTTTATTTTTTTAGCTATTAGTCATTATAGAAAATATAAGGACTAAATTGTAAAAATAAAAAAATTATTTCAAGGTCTTTCATGCTTGGTCGAGAATTTTATGTACCCCAAAGGATGTGTTTTAAGCATTTTTAACATATTGAAATACATTTTTTAGTCTTTAGAGGTCTTTTTGCAATTTTAAAAACTTATAAGGGAATTTGCAAAATTTTAAAAATTGACCCAACACCAAAGATGTTTGGCCAAATGCTTCTTGTGACTTATAGTATGATTTCCATGATTTTTTGTGAGGTTTTTTATGTTTAATTGTGAGTTCATTTTAGGTAGAGACTAAATTGCAAAGTTCGCAAAGTTTTGAGTCCACTAAGAAAACCTTGCACTTTTAGGTCAAAAAGGTCTTTCCTATATCAAATTACCCATCTAGGTTATTTTAGCCATTTTAAAAATATTTAATTCCTTTTTAGTCACTTTGATGCTAAAATGTAATTTTAGGACATTTAGGAACTCAGTTGCAATTTTTGCATTTTAGGTCACCTTTAATATTCAAGTTACTCATTTAGGATAAAATTATCATTTCTCATTATTTTATGTCTTTTAGGGTTGTTAAAATACTTTCATAATAAAGCTAGTCCAAAGGGCATTTTAGTAATTTATCTTAGAATCAAGTCCTAATAATCACTCTAGTTCTCTCATGGTGACGGTGTGCATTAGGGATAGGTTTATCTTTTATGATCATTTTTAAAGGGTTACCAAAATGCTTTCATGTTGAAGGTACACCCTGGGGACATTTAAGAAAATTTATATCAAAGTTAAATCCTTTAGAGTTACTGGGATATTATCATGTCGACGGTATTTTAAGGGACATTTTGGTTATATCGACCACATTTATGTCCTTTGAGTGTAGTTTCATCCATGTAGTCGAAACTAAGCCTTAAAACAAATATTATTATTTTAATAAAACTAAAATTTTGGAAAATTAAGACAATGTCTTTAAGTTAAAGTAGTACATGGAATTTCTTCCAGCATGTAAGAGGGGTTTTATGAATTATTTTAATAACAAGATTTCTTTTTAAAACAAAAATAGGGATTTTTTTTAAAATTCATGAAAATAAAACCTTTCGTATTCCTTTGGCCATCTAGTGAGGTGCCAAAGATACTTTGGATTTTTAAAACCTTTCATATTCCTTTTGCTTTCAAGTAGGGTGCAAAAAAGAATGATAAAACCTTTTATGTTCCTTTGGTCCTCTAGTGGGGTGCAAAAGATATTTTGATTTTTAAAAAAATATGAAAAACCCAATTTTCTCATATGAAATAATAAATTTGTTTCATAAAATTATATATATAGGAATTATAGTTAAATATTGGATATTGAAACTGAATTAAAAATCAAAATTTAAGTTAATAGGGGATTAATAAGGAACCAATTATCAAGCATCATGAGAAGGATCGATCCTTACGCATGATTGTAACTAACTTTCGAACCTTTTCATATGATCTCTGGTATGAAGACAGACCTTGGGGTTAGTTTTCTAGGGTTTCATAACCTTTAAAATATGAACTCTGATAGGTGACCAATCTCACCTAGCCAAAATGGATTGGTAGCAACTCTAAAATAAATGGTCATTTCATAATGACTATTTAGGGTAAAGTCGAATGAACGATTCATCTCGATGACTTGATCCTTAAAAATAATAAAGATAATAATGATACGGCCCCTAAATTTAAAAATAATGATACATAGGTTTATATAGAGGAACGAGGGGTACAATTGCCTTTTAAGTCGAGCTGCATGGGATTCATATCCTGGCTATGTTGCAACACCGATCTCCAAAAGCAATTCATGGCATGGATGCTCCAGTCATTATGTTAAACCTTAAGAGCTGTTTCATGAGGAAAATGCACTGAGAGATTTAACATCTCAAAGGAATTGTTCCAAACAAAGATGTTTGAAGGAACTCTTATTAGGACTCACGTGCTTCAGATCATTGGCTAGCTCACTTGTTTAGAATAGTTAGGTTGGTTGATGGATAATGAGCTAGTCATTGATCTAGTTCTTTCCTCTTTGCCTTTGTGTTTTTCATAGTTTGTGTTGAACTTCAATATGAATCACCGAAAGACATTCCTTCCGAGGCTATTGAACATGTTGTCTATGGCAAAAAAGTCTCTCACCAATGAGAAGCCTATCCACTTGGTTATTTGTACTTCTATTTCAAAGAAATCAAAGAAGAAGAAGAATTAAAATAAGAAAGAACGAATTTGCTGGCTCAAAGAGTTTAAAGTTGACTGGCAAAGTAAAGGTCAAGGAATGAACTGACAAAAGAATTTGTCACCATTGTGGAAAGCCTACTCATTGGAGGAGAAACTACAAAGGATACCTTTAATCAAGCAAGGATAAACAGCAAAAGGGAGTTTCTACCTTAGGTATAAATTTGAAAAATTCATTTACTTTCTTGTGTTATATGATAACTAATTATTGGTACTAACTATGTTTGACATATTGTAAGGACCAATGATAAAGATAAGGGGAAGGACAAATGAAGATATAAAACATTGGATGTCTTATTTTTGGCTTTATGGATTGATTTTAGGAAAATTTTAGGATAAGTGTTTTGAACATATACTTTTTTTGCTAGCATATGGATGCCATGCTTTTATGATTTCTTTTATTTAATAAATCTAAGTAGAATTGTTCTACGTCTTGGTTTATCAAATCTAAATAAGCGTAATTAACTCAAATTTGAATCTTGTTAAGGATTGAATTTCCTGTAAGAAGTCTAACACTCGTAAAATTTAGTAGGAGTATTCATGAGTTATTAAACGTTAATAATCATGAATGGTTGACAAACAAAAGTTACATATACTTAGATGTAATATTAAAAAAAGTTTTAACTAGAGAGACTACATATTTATATCCTAAAGCCATCAAACAAATCGTTCTATCAAAGGTTTCCAAAAGATTTTTTTTGTATCCTTAGACATCGGATTAATAAGATGATTTCAAGAGTTATTTGTGATAACTGAGCCATAAGATTGGAATCATAGTCTCATTGAGGTCCAATGGTTTAATGACTCAATAATAGAGATTATCACTAATGAATTATACATATACTCCATATAAAGCAAGGTGACTACTTTAAGTGCAAGTAGGAGGTGTCGGTGTATGTCCTTGAACCCATCGGATTGGGACATGAGATATATGGTCAAATAACAACATACACATTATTAAGTTAAAGTAATATAGGTTTTCCTTCATGTTAGTGGCATGATTAACACTTAAGCAAACACTAATTAGAAGAAACCTTTAAAAAATAATTGCCTTGCGAAGATTGTAATAAGATAATGAGATCCTTATGCATCAATGCCGTGTTTCTAAAAACATTCCTAGTGATCATATTGTAAAGATAGGGCATTGACAATGCACAAAGACTAGTACATGCTATGCCTCTATGCATTGGATGCATGAAACTTTTTGATCTCATAGAAGTTGAAATATACGAGATACTTGGGGATAGCATATAGGTGCTTGTTTTGTGGAAACAAGTTCATTAAACATGGTTCGAATGAGAACTCCAATTTACGTAAGTCAATCAAGTGCTTATGGAATATGCTCTCATGTGTTAATCATGTATATTAGTCCTTAGACTTCTGATACCATGTCATCTTATATGTGGAGCATCATACTTAGACTTCATCATGAACGGGTCCACGAAGGATGGATACCAATGGAAGGATAGTTTTAGGCATGATGTGAAACATAATGAAGATGGATGATTGATCCTGAGAAGATTTACCACTCCAAATGATATTAGAGATATATCTTGAATGATCTTGACAATGGGTAATTGGATTAAAGTCTCGAGCCAAAGCATAACGAATTATGAGAAATGGTTCTTCATAGATTCATGATCATTAACCATGAGTTGCAAGAACTAAAATGGATAAAGGTTAGGTCAACACTACAATATGCTCATCCTCAATCTGGGATATCTGGTGAAAGGACCATAGAACACTGATAGGCTGGTTATTAAAGTTTTTTTTAAGAGTCACACTTCATTTTATCAACATTTAGGTGGTCATGATGGGTTGCTAAATCTTGCTCATGATCTACGAACATAGTTAATAAAATTATTTATTTTTGTTTCGACATGTTGGAAATCTAATGGTTCACACACAGTAAGAAATAATTGTTGAATTAAATCCAGAGTTTGATTAAGTTGGAATTAATTGAATAAAAGATAAATTGAGGAAGACTCAATTGAATGGGTTCAATTAAGAAAAATTTAAGGCATAAATTAGATTTATGAAATCTAAACAGAGATGTCTTAATAAGGAAAAAATGATAAAAAAAATCTTATTTAGAAAATGTCCAAATGTAGATAAGGCTTTAAGGAAAAATATTAAATATGGTAAATATTTGTATTTAGAAATAAAATAAATTATATGATAATTATTAAATTATTTATTTAATATTATTTACATGAAGTAAAAATTATTTTACTTGGGTTAAAAAGTTAATTGTGGATTAAATTATCTAACATGTGAATCAAGGTTTTGAGCTAAAAGCCCTAAATTAGCAAGACAAGGGAGTTTAGTTGTGAACTACTCCACATTCGGCTTGCTAATGAGCATGGCGCATGGTGCAACCATTCGTGGGGTGTTATTGGGCTGTGTATTACTACTAAGGCCTAATCTTGGATAAGGTAATTTAAAAGTAGTTTTAATTTGGCTCTAAGTAACCCTAAAAGTGGTGCCACATACATCTTTATTTCTAATAGGTCTGGTTCACTCATTAAACATCTAAACCTAGTCCAAGAGGCTTATAAATATAAGATTAAGTCTTTATAGGAGTAAGAGATCTATCAAAAAACCCTAGGCAAGAATCCTTAGATTATTCTAAAGTAAATTGCACTACCTCAACTTTCCTAAGCCCATTATTGCACTGATTCACATTCTTAGTGATCAATGTAGACACCTTACTTTGTTTGGGCTATTATCCAAGCATCAGAGGTCATTATTCTGGGCATTCTTAAAGTTATGTGGATGAGCATGGATCAATTTCCTATTATTTTTGACAAAGTGAGCTATTTAGAGAGCCTAACTTACATAAAGTCACATTGGTGCGCATGTATTGATACCAGGCTTTCACATCACTAAAAATTCAAATTTTCACATGTAATATCTGTTCAAGAGGGTTTGGTATCGATACCTAAGGTACTTAGCATGTTTGTACCGATACAAGCCTCTGCAATAGGTAAAATCATGATTTTTGGCCAAATGTATCGATACACAAGCAAGAGTATCAATGTAGGCCTTTGTGGTAGATCTTTAAGTCTCGAGACTGGGAACGTTTTTTGTTTTTAGTATCGATTCAAACTTTATTGTATCAATATTCGTCAAAAAAATTTGCCTTGTGTACCGATAAAAAATGCTTTATATAGATACAACAAGGCATTTTTATCTAATTTGAATCTTTTTTCAATCTTTGCACGTTAGTCTAAAAATCTAACTTAAACATGTTTTTTGCACCAAAAATCATCAAAATTCATACCAGGCCTTAGCTTTGACTTGTGATTAGATTTGAACAAATTTTTGAGGCCTAAATAGCTAGACAAGGGACATTTTATGACATTATAAAAGTTGTTAAAGGGTAAGACTGACTTTTCTCAATGCTTAGCTGAATAAAGTGGCCTTGATCCACTATTTTTACTGAGCAGACCAATGAGTTTGCATGGCAACTGAGCATAGTACCTTGTCCTTACATGAGGTACATGCACCAAAACCTTAAAATACCCTTGCTTTTTGCATTTTTTGTCTCTATATTAACATGGCTATATATACCAACTTTGGCTTAGCTGAAAGATAAATTCATAGAAAACATAGAACCCTACACACTATACACATATTCTTAGCAGCAAACACTCACTCTCATATATTCTTTCAATATTCCTCTACCACTAAAAATTAAATCCCTTCTCTATCCTTGTTGCTCCTTAAACTAGCACTAAAAACCCTTCCAAAACCCTCCATTCCATTCATCATTCCTTTTAAAACTCTGTTTATTAACACCATAGTTAAAAGGCCCCTTTTTTTCATCACTTTCTTGGAAATTAACATCTAAAGAAGGAAGTAGGTGAGTCCAAAGTTGCTGCTATAGAAAAGGGCTAAAACTTAAAGCTTTGGGTATATTTTCTCCCCTTGCTCTATATATTTTATTATTTTCCAGCATTTACATCATCCTAGTGAACCTTTTTTTGTTACCATGACCCTTATAAGATTCTAATGCATTATTATGGCCTTGGTTATGGTAGTCTTAGGATTTTGATGATCCTCTTAATGCGTTAATGTTGCTTGAATGGTCAAACATGCCATGTTTTATTTTCACCATCACAATAGTCCCTATTCATGCTTTTTTTGTCATGTTTCATCCACGTTCGCATGTTTAACTATGCTTGATGTTCACTTAACATGTATTAAACATATTCATGCATTTTTTTGCATTTGGGTAGGTTTCATGGAACAAAAATGTTAACTTGAAAATTCTAGCTTGTTTTTGCTTGTTTAAATATGATCATATCATTTTTCATTGCATGATTCTTGATGTTAGTCATGAAGTTAATATGTTTATGTATCCTTTTTACTAATTTCCTTACATTTTTTTCTTCTTTTCCTTGCTAAACATCATTTTTTTTGTTTGAATGTGTCATCTATGTTCATCTTTATGCATGTCATATTTTGTTCTCAATAATTGTTTGCTTATTGATTGCAAAAATCTAATTAAAAAAAACCCAAGTTAAGTCTATGCTTCCTTCAATATATACAGACTAGCATAGATTTAAAGTTTTCATTAAATTGGTCCTCTAATTTTAGGGACAAATCAAACTTTTTAGGTCAATATTCATGGTTGAATAAGCTAAAAAAAAGATGTTTTTAAGAAAAACCTTTTATTTGTTAAAAAAATTAAGCCTTGATCTTGTGTTTAATACTTGCATTTGTGGCATGGTCTATGGGTTGTTTCATCATCCCAAATTACTCTAGGATTGTGGAATGAACTTATGATGCCTATGTCACCCTTTTCTTTGTGTCATAAATGTTCAAACATCCATGGCTCGAGTTTAGGCCTAAAAAACCTAAAAAATTTAATAACACCCTATTTTTACCGCGAAAGCATTATATTCATGACTTGAAAAATTATTTTAAAACCCTAAATGGTTTTCAAAAATTTTTGATATTTTTCCTTTAAACAAAATTAAATTACCTTTCCAAAGGTGTTCCTTCACTCTCAGATGATTCTGGATGATAGAGTTACAATTTTCAAACCTTGGTTATCTGGAACCCTTAGAACCAGCGAATTGCATTATGTTTGGATCGACTCATTAAGGCGAGGAAGTTAAGCTTCAAATATGGGAAAGCTAAATGTCATTGAAAAAGAAGTAAATGCATCTCATGACGATTAATGTAACCCTTATTTTGAAAGGCCTTGTTTTTGAATTGACATCATTTTATGAAGTATATATGCTAAAAACTTTTGATAAGATAAGAATATTTCTAAAAAGTATGGTAATGGAAAGTTCTGAGAATACTAATGATCAATGTTGAAAGTAAGTTTATACCCTATTATAATGACATTAATCAATAATCATTCTCATAAAAACTCAAAAGCCTTCGATGATGATATTTGAAGACAAAGCTTCAATGATGATATTCAAAGCAGTTTAAAGTTTTTAATGTCTTCGATGGTGATATTCGAAGACAAAGCTTCGATGGTGATATTTAAAGCATTTAAAAGTTTTCAATGTCTTTGATGGTGATATTTGAAGCAAAGTTTCCAACACCTTCAATGGTGATATTCAAAAACAAAGCTTTGATAGTGATATTCGAAGCATTTAAAAATTTTCCAAAAAGCTTTGATGCTGATATTCGAAGCATTTAAAAATTTCAACATCTTCGATGGGATATTTGAAGACAAAGCTTCGATGTTGATATTCGATGCATTTATAAATTTTTAACGTCTTTGATAGTGATATTTGAAGACAAAGCTTCGATTAAAGCATTTAAGAATTTTTAAAGTCTTCGATGTTGATATTCGAGAACAAGACTTTAATGGTAGAATATACCTAAAAAAAGGGGCCCTTCCAGGACTAGAATCTAACAAAATTTGATAAGTTGGTGGAGGCAAATGATGATTGGTCATGGTAATATGCTAATCAGGGGCAATTTCTATCTTGACTTTAAAACTTTGTATATTACTTTTCAAAACCTATAAATTATGAAATGAATTTTGATTTGTAAGTAGTATGCCTACTGTCATTGACCATGGATTTTGTTAATAATGATATCCAATATTTAGGATAATGAGAACATTTTGGAAAATTTTTCTTTTGTTAGGTGATCACTGTTAGGTTGAACTTTCTCAAAAAGGTCATTAACTTCTACATAAATGATTATCCTAGACATTCAATTATAGACCGTTCATCACCAGAGACCTTTCACATCTAAAGATTCTATTCTATGGATTCCTTGAAGGTCTTACAAATGGGTTATGCTCCTAAAAGATTCAGATATTGATAGTTTGACATGTGTTAAAATAATGATGAAATTCTGAGATCTCTTTTATTTTGATAACCTTTTGCCATAATTCTCATGACATTTTTCCAAATCCTCGATTTAGGAGAATAAGAATGAACATGAGCCAAAATCTTCTTCTCTTTTTGAACAGAATCTTTTCAAACCAATTCTTGATACGTAAGATATGAGATCTGAGATCTTTTCCAAACCAATCTGATTTTCTTTCCTAAAGGCTCAACTAGTCGCTGGTGTCTATAAAGCCAATACTATTGAGTGGCATACCTGACACCTTTATTGAGTGCAATATTATGTTATTGAAGTATTCAAAATGATTTCAAAAACAATTTATCCTTTTTCCTAGCAAAATGCTTGACAAGTTCAAATGGTTTGAAATGAAAATTAGCTTTTTTTCTTTATCCCTTCTCAAATATAGAAAATTATTTTCTTTACAGGCCCTTTGAGCTTGATAATGTATTTTTTTCTTTAAACCTTAATCAAAGATCGCCCTCTACACTAGGGGGCAAATGGAGCAAATCTTCAAAATTAGAAGACACAAGATTTTGTCTTAAAGTTACAAGAAGAATAAGTTTGATTATCATGACAAAGTAAAAAATCAAGCAAAGTTCAAGAAAGTTCAAGTTTCAAGTTCAACTATTCAAAATGAAAAATGAAGAAAGTTTGAGTTTCGAGTTTAAATATTCAAAGTAAAAAATAAAAAAGTTCAAATTTTAGGTTTTCAAAGTAAAAAAATAAATAATAAATCAAGAAAGTTCAAATTTCAAGTTCCTTCAAAATGAAAAATGAAGTAGGCAAAGGTAAGTGAAAAATGTAGACGTGTTTTACCTTGGAACATCCCGATTCGAGTTCTGTCAAAGAAAAGTGATCTTTGATGTAATTACCCTTAAATACTTGATTTAGGCCTATTTATCCTTTTTTTTAAATCTTAGACCATCGCTTACATTGCGTACGTACCAAAGTCCATTTTGATCAAACATAGCTATTTAAGCTATTCGGCTATTACTAGAAAGCTCTCTAAAAATTAACCTTTTTGAATGATTTTTGAGTCCTCAAGAATATGGTGAGGCAAGCTTAAAGGCTTTGGAATCACTCCTAAATCAAAAAAGATAGCGACCAATAATAACCCATCATCCTAATTCAAAAATGATCCCAAACCCATGAAAATTTCATGACCTCAACTAGAATATTGAGTCAAATACCCTAATATTGATTCTTTTCAAAATAACCCTTCAAAATCTTTATACTTAATCTTGAGAATTGATGCTTACAAAAGGACTTTCAAATCAATGTCTTGAGACTTGGTGTTTACTAGCATTAGTTTAACACCTATCGGGCTATTATATTTGAAGATTAAAAAAAAAAAGTTATAACTTGATTAATTGTCCTTCAAGGAACTCCTATCAAATGAACATCCAGCTAAATTTGGTCTTGATAAAACTTGACTTTGTTATATCAATTTCTTTAGGATAAATTTTAGCAGTGCCAACCCATTTGTGCCTCTAAATTTATTTTCTTCATTACGTCCAACGAAGTCTTGAATGGTGATCATCAATCAAAAGAAAAAGTTTTAACATCATGATGAAGATATCATATCCATTGTCCTTGATATTGGAAAATCCATGGTTGAAATTGTTTTGGAATTTTCATAAACTTTGATCAAGTAAACTTTTTCCTCAGGTTAGAACGAGAAGGTGATCTCATTCCATAAATCCTAGAATTTTGATGAATTATGATGCTTTTCATGATATCAATAGGAATTTGTGAATATGCCTTAAGCATATATTAATTCAATTGCATAAATTAATCATTGATTCAATGAACACAAATTTGATATGTGATGACTTTTCAGGAAAGATTGAATGATTCTCTAAAGAAATCTATAACCTTTTCACTTGATCCAATAGTAAGGTAGGTGAAAAAGGCTTTGAAAAAGCTTCAGTAGAGATATTTGAAGCATTCGAAAATCTATCACTTTTTCACTCGATCCTATGGTACGGTAAGTGAAGAAAGCTTTGAAAAAACTTTGATGGTGATATTAAAAGTGTTCAAAAAATGCTTCAATTGTGATATTTAACGCATTCAAAAATTTTCATTTAGAAAAATATTTTTAAAGCTTTGATGGTGACATTCGAAGCATTCAGAAAAAGCTTTAATGGCGATATTTGAAGAATTTGGAAATTTTCATTCAGAAAATACTTCAAAGTCTTCAATGGCAAATATTCAAAGACAAAGCTTTGATAGTGATATTCAAAGCATTCAAAGGTTTCAAAAACTATTTTCAAAATTTTAATAGGGATATTCAAAGTGTCCATCAAAGTTTTAATAACTCTTCAAGGCAACATCATTCGATTAAGAAGGAAGAATAGGTTCATTTGCTATTGGTTAGCTTTACTTGGTTAGGAACCAATAAAGCAAGATATCTTCTTTATGTGACTATATGGTAAGGTAGGTGAAGTAGGATTTAAGGTAATTTTGTTTGGCTAAACAGAATGATCGGCAAAGTTTTCTATGTTCTTTCCAATGTAGTTGGTATATATAAATGTATGAGTATGTTGTAAAAAAACTTTTTAGAAACCTTATACGGCAAAAACAAAATTGTCTCTTTTTGCCCTGTTCCTAATTCTCAGCAATGGCCAAAGGGGGTAGCTGTAGATACCTAATTTTGTTCGAGCCACCTTCCCTGTCAGTCCAAAAATATCCGAGATACAAAATTAGTCACTTGTCCTAGTAGAGGTAAATTTCCTTCAAGGGGAATGTGCATTTCAAGACCTATTTAGTTGTGTTTAAGTAACGGTAGGTGCACGTGATAAATTTACTGCCATTTTAAGGGTCGCACAGAACCAATCTTGAATAAAATACAAATATCAAGCCAAAATAATTAGATTTTAATTTTATAGTTGTGAAATTTTGAAATTTATATTTACAGATATTATCACGATCAAATTTCTCATTTTTTGGAATTTCTTGAGAATTTTTCATTAAATTTGGGAAGTTGATCATCATGTATCTTTATCGATACCAACATGGTATTTATGCCGATACATACTTCAGAAAATAAAAAATATTTAAGGAAAAGTTTGTACTGGGATTTTATACCACAAGGTATCAAGTTGTTTATTTTAGTAATTTATTTTGAATTTTTCATAGTATCGTGAGTATCTTACTTGTGAAATTTTTTTGATAAAATTATTTCAAATTTTGGATTTTCATCTTTACAATTTTTAAATTAATATTTTGAATAATATGTTGTATTTAATTCATTTTATATAACTTTCAATGTATTTTTTGAAATTGATTCAGTTCTAAAACACGAACTTTCCCTTATATGTAAAATTTTTAGTGGAATTTTTTCAAGTTTTGAACTTTAAAATTCTTTAAATATTTCCATTTAATTAGTATTAAATTAATTTTTTTCAAATTTAAGCTATTTTATGAGTTTTGCATTTTCTTTTTAAATTTTCTCATTTCTAAAATACAAAATTTTCTACTCTGTAAAATTTTTTGGGAGGATTTTTCTCAATTATTAATTTTTAAAATTCTTACAATATTATTGTTTAGTTCATATTAAATCAGTTTTGAAAAATTCAATTGATTTAATGAGTTTTAGAATTTTTCCTGTTACGTAGATACGTTTTCTATTTTATAAATTTTTTAGTAGGATTTTTCTGAGTTTATTAATTTTTAAAATTCTTCAAATATCATTGTTTAATTAACATTGAATCAGTTTTTTGAAATTTAATTTATTTTAGGAGTTTTTCATTTTTTACATATAATAATTTTTCTTGGTAAGGGTTTTTTTCGTAAAATTTTATGAGTTTGCTACTTGTAATATTTTCTATTGTACATAAAAATTGTTTTTATTATTAGATTAAATTAAATTATCATATGAAATTTTATTTCAAATACATAATTTTTTTAATTAAATCCTTCTAATTAATTTTTACTATATAATTTTACATATTACAAAAATTTCACACAAAATTCTCTATAAAAGGATGATGTCATGGATGACACAATGCATAAAATGAAAAAATTAATTAATTTAAATCAAATCATTTAATTAATTTAAGACAAATCAAATAACTATTAAACTTTGAGAAACCATTTGGCCAAAGGGGTTTTATACAGCCCTTGGCTTACCTCCACTCTTACAAATAGGGATGGTTCTATTCAATTTGGAGCTTTAGGCATTTTCAAGGAAAAAACAAAAAAAAAAAACACTAAAATTCATAAATTTTCAAGTTTTTCTAAGGTATTTCTCTGATAAATTTCTTAATTTTTGTTTATTTCTTGTTTGAACCTTCTTTTTAATGAGCCAAATGAATACTTCTACTCATGAATTTTTTTTCATGTTGAAAGGCCAAGTAAGTTGGCTATGATTAAAATTTTTGATTTTGTTGTTTTAGTTAATTTTTATTAGAAATAATTTGATTTTCCTTGAGATTATTTGTGTTCATTGATATATATTTTTATTTTCATGTATATATGTTTATGTAATTTTTCTTAATATTTTCATGTTATTTTTATATATATTAATTTGTTATTTTTATTTTTTATACTTATTCATGCTTAGTAAAAATTCTAACATATGTATATATTGATATTTACGAAAATATGTGATGAAAAAAATTAGTTCTTTTTGTTGAAATATCATACTAGTAGAGTTATCTAAGAGCTGATTTTGTGATGTTTTAATTTTATTTAGCTTATTTTGTAAATATAGAAATATTAAGGACTAAACTGCAAAAATTGTAAAATTTTTCTGTGGCCATCAATGCTTGACTGATTGCTTGTGTATATTTGGAGAAATGTTTTTATGCTTAGATTAGCATATTTGAATGCGTTTTATGTATTTTATATCATTGTGGGTTCATTTTGCAATTTTACAAAGTTTAGGGACTACTATGCAAAATATGAGAAAATTATTTCAAGGCCATTCATGCTGGGTCGACTACTTGTGTATGCTTGTTAAGGTATTTTCACATTTATTCTGATATTTATGAATTTGTTGTATGCATTTTCCATCATTTATGGCTATTTTGTAATTTTAGAAAGTTTAGAGGCCTAGTTGCAAAAGTATAAATTTTTGTTCTAAGGCCATAGGTGTTTGGTCGAATTGAAATTGTGAATATTGGTATGATTTCAAATTTTTTTGTGATAAATTTTATGTTTAATTACGATTTTATTTTGTATAGGGATTGAATTGCAAAATTAAAAAATATTAGGGATCATTTAGAATACTTTGCATTTTAAGTCTAATAAGATATTTTTGATATTCCAAAAGATTTCTAACATTCCTATGGTCATTTATAGGGGTGTGGAAATTATTAAAACCTTTCATATTCTTTTTGTTTTTCATTAGGGTACGAAATGTAATTTTGAAAAGTTTAAGGACCCATTAGTAATTTTTGCATTTTAGGTTAATTTTGATATTTAAGTTACCTATGATGGTATAATGGTTCCACATCATTTTTGAGTCTCTAGGTTATCGGGATACTTATAGGTCAAAAGTAAATCTTAGGGGTATTTTAGTAATTTTTTAGAACTGAGTCCTATGTGATCACTAGGATACTTATAGGTTGAAAGTGTACAATAAGAGTAGGTTTATTTGTTCGTGATGCCATCCAGCCCTTCAGGCACTGGGGTACTTATAGGTCGAAGGTAAACCCTAAGGGTATTTTAGTAATTTTTTCTAAAATCAGGTCTTAGATAGTAATTGAGATGCTTTTGTGTTGAAGGCATATACTTAGGATAGATTCATCATTTTTTATCTTATTAGTGTCCACTAAGGTTCAGGATAGTTTTATGTCGAAGGTGGACCCTAGAGATATTTTGGTAATTTTTCTCGAACCGAGTTTTAGGAAGGCACCGAGATGCTTTTAGGCCAAAAGTGTAGATTTAGGATAGATTCACCCTTTTGTTATCATTTTTGAGTCCTTAGGATAACTGAGATACTTTTACATGAAGGTAAACCCTAGGGGCTATTTCATAATTTTGCATTAAAATTAGGTCCTATGTGATTACTGGATACTTTCATATCCAAAGTACACATTAGGAATAGGTTCGTCATATTAGATCATTTTTAGGTCTTAGGATTAATGTTTTTAATAAACTCAGATATTTTTTTAAATTAAGGCAATGTCTCCCAATGAAATTAATAACATGGAATTCCTCCTAAAATATGCCAGTGGTTTTACGAATTATTTTAATAACAAGACACTATTTTCAAAATGAAAGTCAGAACTTTTCAATTTTTATAAAATAGAACCTTTTGTATTCCATAGGTCTATAGCAGGGTATAAAAGATATATTGATTTTTAAAAACCTTTCATACTCCAAAGGTTCTCCAATGAGGTATGAAAGAGAGTGGTAAAAAGATTCATGTCCTCTTAGTTTTTCGGAATGGTGTGAATGATATTATGATTTCTAAAAATAATAAAACCTGACATTCTCAAAAAATTAAAATTTGTTTCATAAATTTTAAATTTTGATATACGAGAATTATAATTAAATATCAAATACTGAAATTGAATAAAAATCAAAATTTAAGTTAACACACGATTAATAAGGTACTGATTACTTGGCATCATGAAAAGTTCGATCCTTACATGTGATTGTAACTGACTCCCGAACCCATTCATGCGGTCTCTGGTATTAGCGCAGACCTCGGAGTTTGTTTTTATGGGTTTCGTAATAGGTGACCAATCTTAACTGGCTAAAAGAGATTGGTGCTACTTTAAATAAATGGTCATTTCATAATGACTATTTAGAGAAATCGAGTGAGCAATTCATCTCGACAACTCAGTTTCCAAACATGAAAAATAGAAAATAATAATAAGAATATGACCTCAAAAATAAAAGAAAATAATGATAAATATATATATATAGAAAAAGGGGTACATTTGCCATTTTAAGTCGAGCTGGTTAGGATTTGTATCCGGGCCATGTTGCGACATACAGCTTAAGGAAATTGTATTAGATAGTAGTCCATAATCATCCAAGTAGTATGCATGATAGTAGATTTATTTTATGAGATATTATAAATGCTATGCATGCAAATATGATGAGACCTAATTAAAAGATAAAATGAACAAACAAAATCCCTTATACAATATTGAGTCACATGCTTTGCATGATAATGACATCTTCTATTATTCATAATAGGATACTCGAGTTCCAACCGTGGGTGATTTATTGGGCAAATCCAAGGTATTTTCTATCCGAACTACTAGAGTTATGAATGATGAATCTTACTTAGCTAGTGTTGTGTTGTCAGATGCATACAAGCTTGACCATATAGTATTAGAGGCAAAGGTTAGGCGAAATGCAGACAATGCATTAGGGCAAAGAGTTGACACATAACTAATCTAGGAATTGCATAGAGATGCAATTTGTAAGCTATGCTACCTACATAATTAAACTTGTTACAACTTGTTAGGCAAACCTGAGGTTGTGACATGTCTAAAAGGATCCTAGCCCACTAGAAATAACTTAAAGAGATTGTCATATAATAGTGAAAGCCATTATTACATAAAATTAGTGGGACGATCAGTAAAGATTTAATACATCATCCATATTGATTAAATATGTGAATAACTAAATATACTTATTTCATACTAGTTTATTGATAATGGTATTTATGTTAACTATATTGTGAGGCATACTAATGGCAACTTTTTGCCATTAGCCCAAAGTGTTTAGATTGGTACGTTAAATTGAGAGAAGTTCTTAATAGAAGGAAGGTTATTGACTTCCACATTAACATGATTAATTTAAACTATTTCGCTATTAATACTACCTCTTTGATAATAGATTTAGGATATGGATCACGCTTATGTAACAACATAAGCTTGTTAAAGAATAGTATAAAATTAAGCACTGATGAGGTAATTCTAAGAATGGGCAATGTATCAAATGTTGAGGCTATTACTATCAAAACTTGTACCTTATCATTGCCTAAAGGCATGACCTTGGAACTAAAAGAATGTCTTTATGTTCCTATGTTATCTAGATATATCATTTTAGTATCATACCTTACCAAAAATGATGATTTTGAGCTCAGAATGAAAGGCAGAAGTTGTAGTATCATTGTACATGAATGGATATCCTAGTTGTGCTCTATCCCGAGATGCCTTTACTTAATATAAATGTAAAGAAAGCAAAGATGAATGATCCAGCATTATGGACTTGGACATGTCAATGAGACTCAAGTAGCCAAATTACACAAACAAGGTTATCTCGACCCATTGATTATGAATCATAGGGAACATGTGAATATTATCTCTTTGGCAAGATTACCATGACTCCCTTTAATTGTAAAAGTAGGGTTGGTGATTTATTAGGCCTAGTACATTCTGATGTATGCAATCCATTAAACACAATGGCTAGAAATGGGTATTTGTACTTCATTACCTCTACCGATGATTATTCTAGGTATCGGTATGTGACTTAATGAAGTATAAGTCCCAAACTTTTGAAAGGTTTAAAGAGTTTGGGACTAAAATAGAGAACAAATTGGTAATAAAACTCTTGCTCTTAGAACTGATCGAGGATAAAATATTTAAGTCAAGAATTCTTGGGTCATCTAACATAAAATAGTATTCTATCACAATGGCTCCACCTAAAACTCCATAACACAATGGATTGTCTAAAAGGAAAAACTAAACCTTGTTAGACATGGTTCATTCCAAGATGTCTAAGGTATCTTCCAATATCTTTTTGTTGATATGCCTTAGAAATTGCTACCTATCTTCTGAATAGGGTTTCATCCAAATCTATGGATAGGACACCATGTGATATTTAGAGTGGTAAGAGACCAATTCTATTTTATCTTAGGATTTGAGGCTATTTGATTTATGTGAAGGAATAGCAACTGATAAGCTTGGAGCTAAATCAGTCAAGTTTAAGTTTGTGGGGTATCCAAAAGAGACATATGTCATAATATATCGAGATGCAAACCATAATATATTAGAGTAGACAACTCTAAGAATCATCAAAGGGCCCCAGCCTATTAGACGAATCACTTGTCTGACCTTTTCATATCAAATATGAGAGTGATTAGGTTAAGGAGTCAACACAGATTTTTTTTGGCTAGGTGTGATCAATCACCTACTAAAACAATTCACTAAAGAGTCACAAAACTCTAAAGGAATGATTTTACGATTTGCGTACTAGAGGTCTTTAAAGTTGGGCTCAAGAGTCAATTACATCATAAGTAAAAACTCGATCCTCCTTATGATGCCTAATACTTGGTGCCAACTAATCAAACATATCTGAATTCGTTTTTCTCAGTTTCAATCATATATGTTCAATCATAATCCCCCATTTTATTTCATCAAAATCTAACTAATATCACTGAAAATGTATCTTGTAACTCTTATAAGGATTAGCTCGAATTTACAATGGGTTTGGAGCACAAATTATTTAAAAAAGAGAAATTCTTTTGAAACATTTGACTTAAAAAAACTCATTAATTGACTCCATTTTTCAATATTTTTATCAATTTTGACTCCATTTAGAAGTAATAAAAAAGGTAGTACACTTAAACTAAATTGAAGAAATCATAACTTTGAAAATAATATTAAAAATAAAATTTCATTTAATTTAACTTGGAAGCCTTAATGTGAGCCAATAGGGACCTTTTATAAGAACACCTAGACCCATGGACACTCTAAACATGACTTCTGCAATAAATTCCAAGGCTTCCAAATGCTTCAGAATATTAGACACCAAACTTAGAGAATCAAGGATAGATTTAACCTTTTAAGCTCTACAAATTTATTTTGGATTATTTCTATCACATAAAATTATCAAACCAAATTCTAATGAATTTTGACTTACTATAATTCAATGTAAAAATATTTTTAAAAAATGCTAGAAAGTTATTTTGGCTGTCACATAAATTTTTTAATTATACACTATTGCATCGCACTGCGTGTCTGAATAGCCTACTTTCTAGATTTTCTTCTTGATTTGTACAGAATACCCATTGGATGAATCATATATGGCTGGAAAGCTTATTCATTCTACTTTTATTAAAAATATGATAAAAATACAGAAAAATGATTATCCTCATGAAAAATAGTTTGTAATATTGATGAGGTGCTAAAATAAAGCCATGCGGATAGCTCATGCTGTTGAATTTTTTTGTATTCATCTGATCACGAAACCAAATGCTTTAATAGTCCATTACACAACTCAATCAATGAGGATTATAGGAAAAACACAAAAAAATTTCTAAGGTCTATAACCTAATTGAAATATTTTTTTTTATGAAACCACCGTGTTGGACTATAATAGTAGCTTTGATGCAACTTATGATCATAAAGTCTTTTGTCAAATTTTAAAACTTGTTTTCGGACATTAGAACATCTAGCCATGAGAATGAATATATAAAGACACAATAAAGATTCCTTAGTGCCAAGACCTAGAACTATGTCTTCTAACATTAGTGATATGCTATGGAGTCATATGAATGTCTCAGCTTCTATTGCTTTTATTCATCATTACTTATTATTAGCAAGTGAGTGGTACACCAACGTCACTCACTTGTGTGCTGAAACAAGCAACCAAATGACACTGAACAACATAATTTGATGCACATTATAGCAGACCATGTTTAGACTCAACATAGCATATTTAAATGTAGCTCTAGAACAAGCCGTTTTATTTAATATCGCAAGTTATTCATTAAAGAGCTTATTAAACAACACCAAAACTTGACTCACTTATTGATTAAGTGATGCAAAGCTTGCACTTAGGAGATCTTTTAGAGGAAACAAAGTTTTTGCATAACCTAAGCACCCTAATATGCATCTTATCAAACATATAGAATACTAACCTATAATTCTAGCAACTAAGAATCCACAAAACCTATTCTAACCACAAAATTCACCTTAGCCAAATCTACATATTCATCTAAACAACAATTTCAATCAAATTTTCATCATTTAACAATTAAGCATAAGAAAAAAGCTTGGATTCAATTCAATCAACATGCAACAATCAAAACATGATTTTAAACATTTAAGCTTAACAATTGAACAATAAGCTTCTAAATTCATTCAATTAAGAATAAATTTTAACTTACCCAAGTTTAACTCAACTTAATTCACTTAGGTTTCATCATTTAAACATCAATTATGCAAAGCCCACTCAAGCTTACCTAAATTCCACCATGGCCAAACCTAGAGGAAGTTATTCTAGCTTGTTTGAACATTTTAACAAGTTCAAGAACCTATGATTTGGTCATTTTGCAAAAGATTTTAGCTTAAAGTAGCTCAAATTAGCAAGATCATACAAGATTAAATTAATTAAGCTCAAGATCAACATAACCTATGCTAGCAGAACCAACTCTCTCATTTTTTTCATGTTCAAACAACTTAGTAAGCTAGAAAATCATGATTCCTTCATCTAAACTTTCTAATTTCAACTCGATATCATCAAATCCTAGCTTAGATAAACTTAAATCAACAAAATCCTAAGAAATAAGGTGGGCCAAAACCTAAATCTAAAAGATATATACTATTTGAACCTAGATCTTGACTATTAATCATGATTTAAGCTAATTTGCCACAATTAATCATAAGACCATCTTCAAATAACAAGAAATCAAGTGAATCATAGCTCAAATCAAGATGCAAGCACTAGATCATCGTGAATCATGGATGCCAAATCAAGTAGAATAAGAAAACATAATGGTCAAAACATGTATAAGTATTAGAAAGCATGAATTAATCAGCAAAACATTCTAAGTAACTTGAAATTAAAGAGAAAAGTTAGAAATTAGACTTACTAGAAGCTTGTTTTCCTCCCAAAGATGATAAAAGCTTGAGAGAAAAATAAAGACTCTTGATTTTTTAAAATATGCTAACTATTTAAAAGTTGTGAATTATGGCTAATCACCCCTATTTATAGGCCTCAAAGTTAGTGATTTAAGCTTTAATCACCCTAAGGTGACCTTAGCTTAATTACTAACATCTAACTAATTTACGAGAAATTACATTAGTGTCGTTAATGAATTGGCGAACAGAATTCACATATTTATCACATGTTAGAATCGGCTAAGGCTTAATTCTATACTAATCCATGTACAACTTTTTATGCCATTCAATTGATCATGATTTGTCTATGTAAAAGTGCAATTAAATGTTTTACCTTGTAAAAAATATATATCCTAACTTTCTCTGAAAAATCTAAATTTTTTATCTCGGACTTTTTAGATTAAGCCCTTTGGAATTCACAACATTCAAAATTTCTAAGGTCTTTTCATCATCTAGTCTGATTACACCTTCTTGACCTAAACTCCAAGTTCAATTTCATTCTGGTGTAACCAACTTTGAAATCCGAATTGTAGAACTCTTCCAATTTCAAAATCCAACTCTAGTCTAAAAAGTGGACTTTTTATAGTTGACTTTGCCTATAATTGATTTTTGTTGCAATGTTGACTTTTGATTTGAATTTCTAAAACCAATCAATTTTTTTATCCAAATATCATTAATAACCACTCTAATTCTCTTAAGAGACATATAATTGTCAACTTTTGACGTTCCTAGAATTTCAGGACTTAGGTCATAATTTTTCAAATCGACATCTCCTTTTAAATCAGATAATTAGGCTCAAATGCCTTATTATATTACAATAAGCTAATAGGAACAACCAATGCTCAAATTGGACTTTTCTATCATTTATAACTCATCCAGGAGGATTTAGACCTAAAAAATTCTATTAAAACTTTAAAATCAAGAAAAAATCAATTAAGGGTTCAAACAAAATAGGGTGTTTGCAACATGGTTATTACTGTTACCACCCAATTAAACAAAAAGTATTTGTTTTAGAACATATAGTTTTTTTAGAGAAAAAGTTTCTATTAGAAAAGTTTAGTAGGAGTAAAATTGATTTTGAATAACTTCAAAACCATAAGTTGACATTGCAATAAAACTTAAGCCCGCGATTGAAGCATTGGATGCTCAGCTAAAGCTCAAAAGACATAACAACTATGTTGAGTTGCTAGGATGAGGTAAACTCTAGAGAGATATAGATTTCTCATAGGCTAAAAAGGCTTGCCTTGTAATACTAAACCTACCAGCTACAAGTAAGCAATGTCCAACATTGATTCTAATAAATGGCTTGAAACCATGAGATTTGAAATGGATTTTGTCACAACGTACCTCAGGGTGGATCTTCACGGATCTAGGGGTGCATACGATTTAAAATATTTTCCTGACTTAGAAATGTCTTCTTGGCTAAGTCTTTTCTTTGGTGATGTGATGAGAATAAGAATGTACAAATTCTTAACTTGTGGTACAGTGAAAGGGACCATAAGATGAATCACTCATCTTATTGGTCTCAGATGACCATCACGAAAAGGCCAATGCTTAGAGTCACCATTGATCATTTAGGGCTAGGCATGATCGGATGCCTATTGAAACCTATGTTTTGAGCTACGAAACTCAAAACATCGATCCCATAGTCTACGTAGTATAAAGATTCATCATTAGGTTTGGGAGTTGGTTACGTGCGATGACGTATGAACCTCTTTGCGACGCTCGAAATTGATACCTTACTAGCTATGTCTTACTCAGTTTCGATTCTTTTGATCTTAACTTGTCATTATTTTGATATAACCCCTTTTAATGCATGAATCTTACAGAAATAATCTAGGTTTTGATGAAAAAAATTTAATCTCATATACACCCTGGGGAGATAGGAAATATAGAGATTTTTTATAAAAATGACCTTTGGATTTTACTTTGAAAATAGAATGTTCCACTTTGGGCAGTTGAGAGATACCTACACAGAACATTACCTTTAATTTTATTTGAAATGTTTTGAAAGCATGAATGCAAATAATCATCACAAAGAAATCATGTTAGTAAGACAATAAATGAAGTAACATAACATGGATCATCATTCAATACAATGATAAAGAAAATGGGTGGACTATTGGAATTTATCTCGCTATTAGCATCGATTATTTAGGAATAACCAAATCAATAATTTTTGAGATGCATCTGGGTTCCAAGGTTTGTTTGGCATATTCATAGAAGTCTGAGAAGGAGAAAAAAAGATTAATTACAGTTAAAAGACAAGGTTAGAGTACCCCTTCAGAAAGATGGGGTTGGAATATCCCCATGGATGACAAATAATTTTGACAAAGGAAGATTTTTAGATCTTGACAATTTGGAAAAGTGGGGTTAGAGTATCTCCTCAGATGGTTAGGGTTGGAGTATCCCAAAAAGTGACACGTCTAACACTCTTTAATGAAGTCGAGTTGCAAAAATTTAGTTGATAAAACCTTGTAATTTAAAAGATGGGTGAGCGTTTTGATGTGTTTTGGTGAAAAAAATTATTGTGAATGAGGACGATAAAGATGTAAAATATGCTTGTGCCTTGATACGAGCTAATAGGAGCTCAAAGCATATTCTCAAGTCTAATCGGGTTGACATAAAGACATTCGAATGTCTCAAGAAATTTAAGAAAATAACTCGATTTTGACCAAAACCAAAAATAGGGGATAGCATTACGCTATCTTGCTTCTCAAATTTATTCTAAATTGATTCGAAAGATTTAGAAGGTGGATGAGACACCGTTAGAAAGGTGACTCGATGAGGGTCATCTTAAAAATATTTTCACTACCCTAAAAACGTCACTTTCTAGGAGAGTAAATTTTTAATTTTAGATTGAAAATGTTGCTGGCAGAGCATATGAGGGACAAGAAGTGTCAAAATTTGAAAAAACACCTTGGACTCATTTGGTATTAAAAAATTGCAAACAATACCTTTCTAAAAAGGAAATTTCATGAACCTTTTAGGAAAAATAGTTTAAAATTTTGGAAAAAATCATTTAGTGAGCCTGAATGGCCCAACTAGAATACATGTTTAGATTCTAGAGGTTCCAGATAGTTTAGACTTGAAAAATCATAACTCTCTCATTCGGAATGATCCAGGGGTGAATAAGGCATCGTTTTAAAGATAATTTGACATACTTTGAAAAAAAAATCAAAAAATTCATGAAAAATCGTTTATGATTTTAAAATGATTTTTTTATTTGCAATAGTTATGCTACTAGCAGGGGACAAAGCAAAGCAGGGGATGTCAGCATGATGGCTATAGGGTGGCTATAAGAAGCAACTTGCTGCCAATATGATGTGCATAGGGTGGTTGGTTTAAATGCTGAAATGATTTTCCAGTAACTAGGGTGGCTGATGGTGACATTGGCCAACAACTAAGGAGGTGTAGGGTAACCAAATGACCTTGACCTTTTTGATCCAATTTAGACTTAAAAAAATGTTTTGATTAATCAAAAAGTCTAAATTCGTAATATGATATGTGTTTTAATCTTTCCTGATGCAAAAAAATGAGTTAAAATCAAGTTTTGGATCAATGGTGGATGAGTCAAAGATGGTCGGACAGTGAAAATAGCCTGTATGTATCCATACATTGCATAATGTATCGATACATTTGGTCTAAAAACCTTGTGTGTATCGATACAATGAACCATTGTATTGATACTATGAACCACTATATCAATAAATGTTGATATGTATTGATACATTTCTTTACAGAATGCATGTTTTGGTCCTGGCATGGCTTAGTATCGATACATGAGGTCCTGTGTCAATACAGAGGCTTCTGTATCGATACATCTACATGTTGTATCGATACAAATGGGGACGTTTCAAATTTTTGGTGTGTTAGAGCATTGTATCGATAAATAAGAATCATGTATTGATACATTCAAGTAAATTTATGAATTTTCTCATAACTTTTATTCCCGAATACCTTGAACTGCATCATTTTATGCCACATCTTTACATTTACCTTTGATATGATCCCTAGGCCTTCTTGATGTCCTCAAAATACTTTTTGATTGGGCGACGATCATTGCCCCCTCTTACGTCCATGCTTCAGATTGCTAAAAATTAGCCTAGACAAAATAATGTGTTTATAGCTGCGCCTCTTTGACCGTTGCTGAGAATCAAGAACAGGGTGAAGACAAATAGACACTATTTTGTCTGGGGTGGACTGACACTCCCTAGAACACTAAGGTGTTAGGTTTTCTAAGGTTTGACCTCCTTAGGTAGGTACAGAGTAACGTGGATCTTTGGTATGGATGCTGCTAGCTTGTACAGAATTTGACTTGGGTGCCGCCACCTTGTGCAGGCTTTGACTTAAACTTGGTGCCACCAGCTTGTGTATGCTTTGACTTAGACTTGGGTGCCACTAGCTTGTGTAGGCTTTAAAAGGGATGGCACTGACATGTGGGCTTTTAAAGGTGCCACTGACTTATAGGCTTTTAGGAAAGTACCACTGACTTATGGGCTTTAAAAAGGGTGCCGCTGAATTATAGGCTTTTAGGAAGGTGCCACTGACTTATAGGCTTTAAAAGGGATGCCACTGACATGTGGGCTTTTAAGGGTGCCACTGACTTATAGGCTTTTGGGAAGGTGCCACTGACTTGTGGACTTTAAAAGGGATGCCATTGACATGTGGGCTTTTAAAAGGTGCCACTGACTTGTGGGCTTGAAAAGGTGCTATGACTTATGGGCTTTGAAGAGGTGCCATGACTTGTGGGCTTTAAAGGGTGCCACTGACTTGTGGGCTTAGAAGAGGTGCCACTGACTTGTGGGCTTTTAAGGGTGCCATGACTTGTGGGCTTTAAAAGAGTGCCACTGATTTGTGGGCTTTAAAAGGGATGCCACTGACATGTGGGCTTTTAAATGGTGCCACTTACTTGTGGGCTTAAAAAGGTGCCATGACTTGTAGGCTTTAAAGAGGTACCACGATTTATGGGCTTTAAAAGGGTGCCACTGATATGTGGCCTTTGAAGAGGTGCCACTGACTTGTGGGCTTTAAAAGGGGTGCCACTAACTTATAGGCTTGAAAAGGGTGCCACTGACTTGTGGGCTTTAAGGGGTGCCACTGACTTATGGCGATAAAGTTTTTGATAAAACTTCTACTACAAACTTTTAGAAGTTCATGATAAAATTTCTTAATGAAAATGGTTTTGGCACTAGTTCTTGGCAAAATTCTTGACACAGCTTCTAATGAATGTTCTTGACAAAAGTTTTTTTTGACAGTTTCTAGACAACAATTTCTTGACACTAACACTTTGATAGTAGTTGCTTGATAAAAAGGGTTTTGACATGAGGTGATAAGAAGAAAAGGACCTTACCTAAATGACACTTGGTTTGCGAAGCTTAGAGCTCTTACCTAGAATTCTTCGGAGGTTTAGCAAACCTGGCTTGGAGTGATATTGTGAAAATAATGATGTATGATGGTAATGTGAATGCATGACATGGAATGCTATCATGATTACTTGATGTGAAGTCTAATATGGGAGATAGTTGTAGTTCTCCTTGTACGTCATTCAAACTCTCATGAGGATGATGATTTGTCTTTGATGCAACCATAGATGGAAATTTTTGTAATCCCGCTAGGGATTGTAGGTTGTCCTGGCTCCATTGGGGATATGACCAAAAATTTAGTCTCAAGAATTTAGACTATCGCGTTTCTCAATTCGAGAGGCTCAATCATTTTCTTGACAATTGGAAGGCATTGTCAACAATTTAGAGACTATTTGCCTGATTAGGTTGATGTCTCTGGTTTTGATAGGATTCTGATAGAATGCATGGGTTGACTTTTGGTTAGCTTAAAGTGGTTTTTCTTGAGATATGGCTTTGTGAAAGCAAGAAATGGCTTGGTTTATGGTCATGCCAAACGGGTGCTTGGACGTGAAAAGTACATGATCTTGATGATTAGGGCGTGAGCAGAGTTCCCTATGTTTTTTTTCTTTTTGATGTAATGTCAAGATATCCTGATGCGTATTTCAATTGATTATCAAACATTATCAATTAAATGACAAGTGCAATGTGAATTTTGCAGGGGTTAAAAGAAATAAGACAATATTTATTTATGATAACAAAGAGACATAACTCAATATACTATTTGATAAGCATTTGATAGGGTAGCAAGAAAGATGATCTTTTAGGTAAAAGATGCCTTTAACAATCATGACATGGATGTTTTTTAGGTGCTTTTCAGAATCTTTCTCAAACAATGAATGTACCTAGCATGAGCTAATCTCCGAAAGATATCTAGGATTGCTTTGCATTGTCTTGTGGATGTTCTCGGTTCATGCCCCATCAAAATTGATCTTTTCAAGTTGCCCTTGTGGGTTTTCAACTATAGTTGGGTTAGTTGCCCAAATGTTCTTTTCAGATTTTCATCTAGACCCGTTTTTATTTTCCTCATTCTCTATTCTTTTTTTATTTTTATTTTTTTCTTCTTTTTTTGTTTTTCTTATTTTTGTTTTATTTTTGTGTTTTTTTTACTTTCTTCCCTATTTTTGAGGGACCTCTTTTCAGGTTTTCACCCTTTATGTGTAATATTTCTTGACGGAATCTGAGTTGATTAGGTTGGGCAAGACATTGCCGTCCATTTCTAACAAGATTAGGGCCCCTTTAGAGAAGGCTTGCTTCACGACATACGGTCCTTCCCAATTAGGAGTCCACTTGCCCCGTGCATCTTTATGAATTGAGAGGATCTTCTTCAATACCAATTCACCTGGGTGAAATTGTCGTGGGTGCATTTTTTTATCGTAGGCTCGGATCATGCATCTTTGCTACATTTGACCATGGCAAATGGCCTTCATGCATTTTTCCTTGATGAGGTTAAGCTGGTCGTATCTATTCTTAACCCATTCAGCTTCTTCAAGTTTGGTTTCCATTAAGACTTTGAGAGAAGGGATCTTGACTTCGATAGCTAATACAGCTTCCCTCCCATAGACAAGAGAAAATGGGGTAGCACCTGTGGAAGTGTGAACTTAGGTTTGATAGGCATGAAGTGCAAAGAATAACTTTTCATGCCAGTCTTTATAAGTCTCAGCCATTTTCTCAACTCTTCTTTTAATATTTTTGTTGGCTGCTTTGACTACCCCATTCATCTTTATGCGATAAGGGATAGAATTATGATGCGGGATCTTAAACTGTAAGCAGACTGCTTGCATCATTTTATTGTTTAAGTTGCTTGCGTTGTCTGTGATGATTTGGTTTGGGAGGCCATATCTATAGATGATGTCTCGCTTGACGAACCTATAAACGGTCAATCTAGTGACATTAGCATATGAGGCAGCCTCTACCCACTTAGTGAAATAGTCAATTGCTACTACAATAAAATGATGCCCATTGAAAGCTTTGGGGGTGATTGGCCCAATCACATCTATGCCCCACATAGAGAAAGGCTATGGGGTTATCATGACATGAAGTGGTGCCAAAGGGAAATGGATCTTGTCAGCATAGATTTGACACTTATGGCATTTTCGGGCATAATTGATGCAGTCTCTTTCAAGGGTTAACTAGTAATAACCTACTCTCATGATATGCTTGGCCATCCGATGTCCATTGGCATGTATGCCACAAATCCCTTCATGAACTTCTTCTAGTTGCCACAAATCCCTTCATGAACTTCTTCTAGGATCTTTTTAGCTTTAGGAATGTCAATGCATTTGAGCAATACTTGATCGTGACTCTTTTTGTATAGGGTTTTTCCATCTAGAATAAATCCCATAGCTAGCCTTTTGATAGTTCTTTTATTAGTCTCAGTTGCATGTTTGGGATATTCCTAATCCTTGATGTAACGAAGGATGTCATTATACTACAGTAGGTCACCCTTCTCTCTTTCGACACTATGACAATGAACTGGAGTTGTGTAGATGCTCATTTGGATGGGAACACCGTCTGACTCCTGGTTGACTTTAAACATGGATGATAAGGTAGCCAAATCATTAGCTATTTGGTTCTCTTCTCAAGGTAAATATTAAAAACTAATATCATCAAATTATTTCTTAAGCTCTACTATCAGCTTCACATACTGCATCAGCTTAACATCATGAGGTTGCCACTCTCCTTTCAATTGGTAGATGACTAGGGTCGAATCACCAAACACTTGTAATATCCTGGCATTCCTCTTAATGGCTATTTAAAGCCCCATAACACACACTTCATATTCTGCGATATTATTCGTGTAGTCAAAATTTAGCTTTGCTGTGAATGGATAATGACATTCATCGGGTGAAATCAATATTGCCCCAATTCTATATCCTAGAGCATTTGACGCTCCATCAAAATACATCTTTCAAGATTGATCTTGGTTGAAGATGTCTTCATCTTTGGAAATACACATTAGATCTTCATCTGGGAAGTCAAAATTTAAAGGTTCATAGTCATCCACCGTTTGACTTGCCAAAAAGTCAACTATCACACTGCCTTTAATAGCCTTTTGACTGACATAGGCAATGTCCTATTCAGAAAGCAGAACTTGCCATCTAGCTAGCCTTCCTGACAGTGCAAGGGCTTCGCATAGATACTTGATAGGATCGAGCCTTGAAATCAACCATGTGGTGTGATACAGCATGTACTGCCTAAGTCTCTTGGCTGTCCACACTAAAGCACAGATAACTTCTCGACTGCGGAGTAATTGCACTCGCATTCCATAAACTTTTTGCTTAAGTAGTAGATTGCTTGTTCTTTCTTTCCTGACTCATAATGCTACCCGAATACACAACCTATAGACTTGTCAAAGACTGCCAAGTAAAGGATTAAAGGCTAATCGGGCACCGGTAGTACCAACACTGGCGGGCTTAATAGATAATGTTTGACTTTATCAAAGGCTTCTTGACATGCCTTATTCCACTCTCCTAGATTTTGTTTGCGAAGGAGCTGAAAGATAGGGTCGCATTTATCAGTGAGCTGGGATATGAATCTAGTAATGTAGTTTGGTCTCCCTAGAAAGCTTTTCACTTCCTTTTGGGTTTGAGGTGGTGGCATATCCCGAATGGCTTTCACTTTGTCTGGGTTAACTTCAATCCCCTTTTTTGCTGACTATAAAGCCCAAAAGCTTACCCGAAGTGACTTCGAAGGTACACTTGGCAGGATTCAATTTAAGTTGAAATTTTCATAGCTGTTCAAAAAGTTTTTGAAGGTCTGTGACATGCTCATCCTTTTTCGTTGATTTGGCAATAATGTCATGAACGTAGACCTCAATTTCTTTGTGTATCATGTCATGGAATAAGGCTACCATGGCTCGCTGATAGGTTGCCCCAGCATTTTTGAGCCTGAAGGGGATAACATTGTAGCAAAATATCCCCTACATAGTTACAAAAGTTATTTTCTCCATGTCTTCAGATGCCATCTTGATCTGGTTGTATCTTAAGAATCCATCCATGAAAGAGAATAGAGAATTCTTGGCCGTGTTGTTTACCAAAGTATTGATATGGGGTAGCGAAAAGTTATCCTTAGGCTAGCTCAATTTAGATCCTGATAGTCAACACACATTCATACCTTGCCATCTTTCTTTAGGACTGGGACTATATTGGCAACCCATTTTGGATATTTAGCTACTTCAACAAACCCTACATCGAATTGCTTTTTCACTTCCTCTTTAATTTTGAGAAGCATTTTTGACTTTATCCTCCTTAACTTTTGTCGGATTGGTTTGTATCCAAGCTTGATGGGAAGCTTATGGACCACTATATCAGTGTCCAGTCCTGGCATGTTTTGGTATGACCAAGCGAAAACATCTCGATATTCCAAGAGTAGGTCTATCAGCTTGGTCCTTGTTGTCGACTTTATTGAGGTTCCAATTTTGACCTCTTTTTGGTCCTCCTGAGTACCCAAATTTATTACTTTCGTTGGGTCTTTATGGGACATGATCTGCTTCTCCTCTAACTCAACTAATCATAAGAGGTCTGGTGGTATAGAGCTTTCTTCGAAATCTTCTTCATGATCGGCTTCACTAGTGCAAATTGACTGTTTAAAATCGATCTTCAAAGACCTATCAAACACATCCATGTCATTATAGTCAGGACACCTAAAAGGGCAAAGAAATAAACATTGCAAAAGGCATACACACCACCAAGGGGTTTGGATAAAAATGAAGGCAAAATAGTAATGGAGATAAAAAGGTTGAAAAGTGATAGACGATATGGAATGATATATGCAAAAGTCATTTCATTGATAATGTTTGATAAAAATGCCCTTTACATAGGACACCCATCTACCCTTGGGCGAGGGCAGGTAGGTTTTCATTTCTTGACATTAAATGAAAAGCACAAGAAAGGTGCAGGGGCTTCTGTTATGATCCTATCATCAAAATCAGGCCTTAATGGAAGGACACAAATTTTATGGCTTGGTATCTTGGAAATAAAGGTTTCTAAATGCTCTGTTTATGATGACTAAGGCATCTTTAGCCTTTTGCTCCTCCGATTGGCTTGGATCAGTTTGACCTCCTGAACAAAATATCTCATGGGGAAACAAAAATATTGTCAGCTTTGACTCTCTCTCTTGACCTAATGATTGTGTCATTTCCCGATTGTAGATCCTCTTTTCTTGCTACTTTCTTGAGTTCACATTGGCCTTAAATCCTAAGCCTCTTTTGTTGGCTTGAGTGGTGACTTGTAAGGCTTGGGCCATCCCTTGTAGATTCTTGCCAAGCGCTTTTTCAGCACAAGAACCTTTGCCAACAGTCATTTTTAAACCTAAGTGTGTACTCTTTGACAGATGGGGTTCGATTATAGGTAATCCTTCTCCCATAAATGTCGCATTGACAAACTCGAAGGATTAGAACGATGAATCTAGTGCATCTTCGTTAGGCTCGATGTAGATATACTCAGTGAAAGCAGTGGCAATCATTTCTTTTTCAGCTCTGATAGTGACTACTTTGTTATCTATCACAAATTTGAGCTTCTAATGATGAGAAGATGGGATGGCTCCGGTGGAGTGTATCCATGGCCTTCCTAATAGGCAGTTGTAAGAAGGATTAATATCCATAACTTGAAAGTCCACTTCATATGTACATGGCCTTATTTGGAGCTGGATTGTGATATTTCCAATTACTCCGCAACACGTTCCATCAAAAGCTCGAACTATGGTATGGCTACTTTTAATGTTAGACTGATCGACAAGGAGTTTGCTTAATGTAGTCATAGGCATGACACTGAGGGCTGACCCATTGTCTATAAGTACTTTAGGCAAAATACATCCCTTATAATGGGTAGTGATATGCAGAGCCTTATAACTACCCTTGCCTCTAGGTAGGATCCTATCATCAGTGAATGCGATATAATTATCGACCATGGTGGTGTTTACTGGCGGATCCAACTTCTCTACGGAGACATCCGAGGGCACATATGCTTCGTTTAGCACCTTCAGTAATGCATTTCGATGAACCTCTGAATTAAAAACAAAGATAGCATAAAAATTTTGGTGGGTTGCTTGTTTAACTTATTTACAATGCAGTATTCACTGTGCCTAATGAACTTGAGAAACTCTGTGGCTTCTCTTTCGTTCACTATTTCTTTGACTTTTTCAAGCTCAAAATTTTTTGCTTGGGTCTGAGCGGTACTGGTGCTTAGAGATGCATCAACCTTCTGTTTTTCTTAAGTTGGGGGAGCATAACACCTACAGCTGTGGGTTAGGTGAATAACTCTTGATTATTCCATTACAGTAGTTGAGGAAGTTAGTTTTTCAATCATTATTACCTGATTCTCGTATTTGCATGGGACAACTTTGTTGCTCCTAAACGAGAATGGTTTAGGTATTTCTACAACTAACTTTGGTGTAGGTGTCGAAGAACTAACCTCAAAACTTGACTTGCCATAAAGAAAAAAGGGTCAATTTCTCTCATAAGGTGGCTTCATGGTTTCATCTCCTATCATGTTGATAGATTCAACAGCAGGTGTGATCTCGTGATAGGATTCTATCTGGCCTTCATTAATCATTCTTTGAACCATGGACCTAAGCTCCTTGCATGTCTGTAGGGTATGACCTATAACCATATGGAAGTCACAGAAGTTGTCGAGATTATCTTCCAATTTTTCTTTTGTGTTGAGCAACCTGACCTGAATCAATGTTTGCCAGACCAAGAACATTGGCATCCTTACATCTTTTATGCTTGCCCTTACTTCACGTTTGTTCTCAATGCTGATCATGTTTACAGCTGGCTCAGTGTGGTTTGGTAAAGGATTGACGATAACATTTAGTCCCTAGTTCATCCCAAACTGCAGGACTTTTGAGTTAATTAGATTTTGCATATTTCATTTAAAAGATATATATAGTTCTCAATGTCATGCCCCGCTGCCCTAGTATGGTATTCACAGTGGGTGTTAGGGTTAAACCATGGTGGGTATGGCGGCTTCTTTTCTGGGATATAGATCGGAACCACTAATTGATTTTGGAGTAAGGTTTGGTAAAGCTCCTTATAGGTCATAAGGATAGGATAAAAATGTTATCTTTGTTGATTTGCACCTTGATTGCCAAGTGCATTATTAGTTGCTCAATTGGTACTTTGGTGACCTTGTGGAGGGTAGCTTTATGATGGGTTGGATGGGATTGCAAAGGATTGGTTGTAGGTTATGGCATTAATTGGCTGAGGGGGTATGGTGATAGGGCAACAATACAATGTGATTGGGTACTGAGGGTCGAGTGTTTGACATCATTTCGGCTAAGATAAGCTAGCATAACTTATGGCATTGGCCTCTCCTTCCTTCTTTTTACTAGCCATAGGCTTTTTGCTTAATCCAGACGTTTCCCCAGCTGACATTCTGCCACTCTTAATGGCTACGTCAATCATTTCTCCAGAAAGGACTAGGTCAGCAAATTTTTTGGTGGCATTTCCTAAGGCTTTTCATAATAAGGAGCGCACAAGGTGTGGATAAAAGTGACTGTCATCTCTTTTCCTGTAAGGGGAGGCTGGACTATGGCTGCTTCCTTTCTCCATCTTTGGGTGTACTGCCTGAAGCTTTCATTGGATTTCTTCTTGAAATTCATTAAGAAAAGTCGATCCGATGCCCAATCTGACACATGCTGGTATTGATTCAGAAAGGCCTTAGCTAAGTCAGCCCATGATTGGATTTTCACATTGTCTAGCTCAATATACCACCGAGCTACTGCCCCAGTGAGGCTATGCTAGAAGCAATGGATGAGGAGCTTTTCATCTTTCTCATATCTGGCCATCTTTCATAGGTACATTCAGACATGGACGGAAGGGTCAGTGGTTCCATTAAACTTCTCAAACTTTGGAACCTTAAACTTTGGGGGAATGACAAGGTTGGACACCAAAGACAGTAATTATGCGTCAAGAGCTCTGAACTTATCACTCCCCTCGATAGCTTGGAGGTGTTTTTCTAGTAGCTAGAATTTTTTCACTTCTGCTACAGTGATGGTGGACTTTTAACCTTTTGTTTTCTTCGATTCCTCATGATCAAAGGTTATCGGATCTGCTGATGAGACTCTTGCATTCACCCTCTGAGTATCGAGAATGAATTGGCCTACCGCAATGAGATTAAGGTAGATGACCGATAGAGCTTGAGCGACAAGTGTACGAACAGGCCGTTGTTCTTGTCTAGTTTCCCTTGGGCAGGTTCTGGATTATTGGCAGAGGGACTTTCAATGTTAGGAGGATCATTTCTTGTTTTAGCAGTGCTGGCTTACCCTTTTTCTTTCACAGAGGCTGTCATTAGTTCCATAAGTTTCACAATTTGAGCTTGGATTTCGCATTGCTGACAAAGCATCTGGTCTTGTGATTCCTTGACCATTAGCTCAAGTCGCTCAATACGAGCTTCATGATCACTCTCCATGATTTGCTTACGGCATCGTGTGTTGTAGCATTGCGTGATGTAAGGTTTCGTGTTCTTGATTGATCTCAGAATTCCTTGCACTTTTATGGTCCAATTCCCATATTAGACTTTTTTAAAAATGTATTTATTGATGAACATTTATGATGCAATAATGAGTTAAGATAATGAATGATTGATGCAGGTGCAATGAAAAATGGTGAAATTAAATATGTATATGCATTGGAGATAATTGATTCTTGGAATAGCTTCATCAATAACATCATTCATAAAGTCACAAAAGGGTTTTTTCTTTTACGACATGATTACATTTGAAAGTATCTATCATGATTTCATTGTCTAATCACACGATCGAGAAAACCCAAAAGTCGTTGCTCATGATCTCCAATAGGTGCGATGTATTGCCTTGTAGATCGAGCTACTTCAATCATGTCATCTACCTCTCATTCAGCCATCTGAACTTTTTAAGTGAGGTGCTGATGTTGTTCTTAGTAGTTCAAACATGCTGGCTCGATTGTCGCTTGCCAATCTAGTTTGCGTTGCTCAGAAGCCCTTATTAGTTTAATGATATGACCTTGATGATCCTGAAGAAACTATTCTAACTCCTGGATTCTGTGAGTGAGGGCTTCATTTTCAACCCTAGTGGCTCTCGCATCTCGTATTCGGGCCTCGAGCCTTTGATTCTTTTGTTGGTAAGTGGAAGCAAGAGCACGTGCGCTCGTGAACTTTTTTTTATTAGTTATGACTTTCTCCTTTTGCTGATTCAGCTCGTGATTGAGAGTGGCGACTTTCACTTTCCATTTGACTGATGTCTTGCCAATACATCGGGACTTGTTAGCTTTTCTAAGTGTCACATAATCTTTGGTTAGGCTCTTAAGGTCATCTTTGAAGCAATCCCTTTCTTTAATGACTCGATCCATTTCACCACTCCTAAGATAGATGTCCATCTCTAGCTGGCCCCTTTCCTCCTTAAGTCAAGAGATTTTTGTAGCAAAGGATGCCTTTTCTCGCTCGAACTCTCTTTTAAGTAGCTCGATCTCAGAAGGTGGTTCCTCTATTGGGATTTGCAGTATCCCGAAGTTGGGTGGTGGTAATGGATCATTGATACAGCAGAGCATCTATTCTTCGTATCTAACCATGGTGGGGCTTCCTCTCCAATAACTTTCCATACAATAGACCTTCTTCTAGGCTGGGAAAGTTGACTAGACTTTTGCTTTATAATTGGGCTCTCCATATTTGAAATCCCAATGTCCCAAGTCTTCAAAGAATGGGATGAATTGCTGGCACTAGAACTGACGCAATGCCAATAAAGGAGCATAACTGGTATTTCCCCATAATCCCAAAAGTTGCACACAAGTGTAGTCTCCACATCTGTACACAATTAACTGAGGGAACACCCAGAGGGCTCTCCACATGATTTCTTCCTCCTTGACATTTTGGAATTCCTTGACCCAATGCTTTTCTATCTTATCTTGATGACATTCTTCTTCTAATGCCATGGAAAGAGGACTGATCTTGAAGAAGAAATTTTGCCTGACTCTTTCTGTCCTAACACAAAGATGACTTAAGAGCCATATCTGGAGCAATGAGGCACACCCGATAAACCTTCCTATTTCCATCCTTTTACAAAAGCTGAAGGCACGGATGGTTTTGGCAATGATGGTGGAAGTAGGGTTGATGTTGCAACATAGGCGGGAAAAGAAATCTAGGACTGTTGCCTTTATATAACCCAAAGTCTTTGGGAATATAACGAGCCCGTAGATTGCCAAAGCTAGACATCTTGAGCTTTCTTTTGATCAGAAAGATTCACGATTACCTCTTTCAAGCTAGCCTAAGATATGCATTTGCTACTCCTTTTAACTTTGAAATGACTATCAACCCATGCTTCTGTGACTCTAAGAATGTGCCTTAACCTTTTCTTGAACGGAAGAGGCATTAAAGCCTTGCAGTAAATCCAGTCTGATTTGGTTTTTTCTATGTTGGGCAAGGCTATGTACTCATCAATGGTAGGGATTAAATCTTGTTGGTTGAAGGTGAAACATCGGTAGGCTGGATTCTAGAACTATGTCGCTGCTCATAACAAGCCATCATCTAACTGAACTCGAAGTAAGAGGGCTATATCCCCTTACTTTTTGGTGAAGGCTTCTTTCATGTTTCTATCCTAATTGTCCCAAATGTGTTTTAGTTCCTGACAATCATTCTGAAGAAAGTCGATCTTGACCTCTTCATGCATTTTTGAGATGTAGTCAGATTTTAAGATGTCTCCGTTTTGACGTTGGTGACCTTCTGACCATGTTCTGACATTTTCAAAGGACTCGATAATGGAGATAAGTTGTTGATCCATAAATGATTCCCTTTGCTGAACACCAAACCAGAACAATTGTCCCAAAATAATCATTGCCATGATGGTTATGATCAAATAATCATGCACCAAAACACAAACAAAGAGAAAATAAGTTAGTGAAACATATATGAGATAAATGTAATAAAAATTTAAGAACATCAGAAGAGAAAAAAAAACAAACGTCTTAGCCAAAGTGCCGAGATGAGAGACGGGCAGCATTTCAACATGCCAAGATGCAATCTGCCTTCGTGAGGTGATGCTACATTTTATTTTGGCAAAAAAATAACCAGTAGCAATATTCGTTCATCACCACTAGTGCAGAGGTGTGTTAAGCCATGACTTGGACAGCATAACGGCTTATAGTCTAAGACATTATGAACGATGGTTTTTGTTCATCGTCACTTATTTATACAAAGGTTAGCCATCGTTTAGGCAGCACAACAACATGTCTCGATAAATGATAAAAATACAGATGTGAGTGATAATTGTATGCTTATTGTCACCTACGTAATTATGGTAATTAGGAGTAAAGGTTAGGAATGTTTCCCCGAGTGACTTTATTCTCTAGGTATTCTAGCAGCGTTCCGGTATGGTTTGACATGGTTTGGCTCGTGGGGCTCACTATATGAGGTTTAAGTTGACACCTAAATAGGTATCTGAATTACTCCTCCATCCTGTATGGACAATCAAAGGACCCCAATCCTGGACCCATCGCGGGTTTGGCAGAACAGCTTTGATCCATTGGATGTATTTCCCTATGCAAATACGAAGGGTTACTCACGAGAGACATAGGTAATTTACATCCGCGAAGTTATTTGCATGCCTATGCGGAGGGTTACTCACGAAGGTGGATGGCTCACTTCCTCCTAATGATTGCGTTATAACCATGCCATGGAGTTTGGCGAGACACTAATGCACATGCAAGTGCACAGTGTGTGACGGGGAAACGAGCAAACCTTTTTGTTTACTTCCATATTACCATTTTTATTAAGCTAATGATTATTCAAAGAAAAAAAGACAATCCTGAAAATCATGTCAAACAAAAGATTAGATGACAAAATGATAAAAGGGTCATGGTTAAATAATGACCAAAGATTGAAAGAACCAGGAACCTAGAAAAACCAGGCTAGTTATTGGCCTACCTCTCTATACTATCCCCAGCGGAGCTGCCAAGCTATCGTAACGTACCCTAATGTGGATCCTCGCAGATCTAGGGGTGCATATGACTTAAAATATTTTCCTAACTTGGAAATATCTTTTTGACCGAGATTTTTCTTTGGCAATGTGATGAAAATGAGAATGTACAGATTCTTGACTTGTGGTACAGTGAAAGGGACCATAAGATGAATTGCTCATCTTATTATTCTTGGATGACCATCCCAAAATGGCCAACGCTTGGAGTTGCCATCGATCATTTAGGGCTAGGCATGATCGAATGCCTATTGAAACCTATGTTTTGAGCTACGAAACTCAAAACATCGATCCCATGGTCTATGTAGTACAAAGATTCATCGCTGGGTTTGGGAGTTGGTTACATGCGATGAGGTACGAACCTCTTCGTGATGCTCGAAATCAGCACCTTACTAGTTATGTCTTACTCGATTTCTATTCTTTCGATCTTAACTTGTTATTATTTCGATATAACCCCTTTCAATGCATGAATCTTATAGAAATAATCTGGGTTTTGATGAAAAAGATTTAATCTTATATACACCCCAAAGAGATGGGGAATATAGAGATTTTCGATAAAAATGACCTCTAGATTTTACTTTGAAAATGGAATGTTCCACTTTGGGCACTGAAGAGATAACCATGTAGAACATTACCTTTAATTTTATTTGAAACATTTTGAAAGCATGACTGCAAATAATCATCACAAAGAAATCGTGTTAGTAAGACAATAAATCAAGTAACATAACATGGATCATTCAATGCAATGATAAAAAAAATGGGTCAACTATTGGAATTTGTCTCGCTATTGGCATCAATTATTTAGGAATAACCAAATGAACAATTTTAGAGATGCATCTGGGTTTCAAGGTTTGTTTGACATATTCATAAAAGTTTGAGAAGGAGAAAAAAAGATTAATTATAGTTAAAAGATAGGGTTAGAGTATCCCTTCGAAAAGATGGGGTTGGAGTATCCTCGTGGATGACAAATAATTTTGACAAAGGAAGATTTTTAGATCTTGATAATTTGGAAAAGCGGGGTTGGAGTATCCCCTCGGAAGGTTGGGGTTGGAGTATCCCTAAAAGTGACACATTTGATACTCTTTAAAGTAGTCGAGTTGCAAAAATTTAGTTGATAAAACCTTGTAATTTAGAAGACAGGTGAGCATTTAGATGACTTTTGGTGAAAGAAATTATTGTGAATAAGGATGGTAAGGATGTAAAATGTGTTTGTGCCTTGATATGAACCAATAGGAGGTCAAAGCATATTCTCGAGTCTAATCGGGTTGACATAGAGACATTCGAATATCTCGAGACAAAATTCGAGAAAACAACTCATTTTGACCAAAACCAAAAGTAAGGGATAGCATCGCGCTATCTTGTTTCCTGAATTTATTCTAAATTGATTCGAAGGATATAGAAGGTGGACAAGACACCGTTCGAAAGGTGACTCAGTGAGGGTCATCCTAAAAATATTCCCACTACCCCAAAAAGTTACTTTCTGGGGGAATAAATTTTCAAGTTCAGATTGAAAGTGTTGCTAGTAAAGCATATGAGGGATAAGATGTGTCAAAATTTGAAAAAACACCCTGGACACATTTGGTATCAAAAAATTGCAAACAATACCTTTTTGAAAAAAGAATTTCATGAACCTTTTATGAAAAAAAATTTAAAAATTTGGAAAAAATCATTTAGTGGGCCTGAACGGCCCAACCGGAATACATGTTTAGATTATAGAGGTTTCGGATAGTTTAGACTTGAAAAATCTTAACTCTCTTATCCAGAATGATTCGGGGGTGAATAAGACATTGTTTTAAAGATGATTTGACATGCTTTGTTAAAAAAATCAAAAAATTCATGAAAAATCGTTTAGGGTTTTAAAGTGATTTTTCAATTTGCAACAGTTGTGCTACTAGCATGGGATAAAGCAAAGCAGGTGATATTTATTATTTTTATGTCTACAGGTCCAAACTCGAGTCATTGACATTCAAACGTCTATAACTGAAAGAAAAGGTGGCATGAGCATCATAAGCTTATTTGCACAGCCCCGAAGTAGTTTGGGATGATGAAATAGGCCGTTGATCATACCACTCAAGGTTTTGACTCAAGAAAATGGCATAAACATTTAGGGAATAATTTTAAGACCATTTTTATTTCAAAATTAGAAGATTTGAGCTTGTTTAACCAAGATTCCAGATCTGGGAAAACTTAATTTTTCCCAAGATATTTTGCTAGCTTTAAGGAAGATGCTCAGTTTATGCTAATCCTCATTGGTTGAGGTTAACATGCTTGGCTTGGGGGGTTTCAAAAATTAGTTTCTATTAGCCAGCAAACATGCATTTTGACAACAAACATACAAGGGGATGGCACATAACATGAATGGGTATACTAATTTTACTAATGGCCTAGACAAAGAAAGTGTTATACACTTTGACAAAAAAATGTTATGGATGCTGAAAATGATAATGATTCATGCAAGTTAATGTATAAATGTGCTTGAAATGTGTTAGGCTAATGATTCATACATGGATTAAGGATAA